>JAHWFP010212897.1:1435-14162 GCA_023313725.1 Lithobius niger
CCCCCCCCCCCCATTTTTCATGTATCACCAATTCTTTGGTTGGGCGGAATTTTTTAATTAATTTTAAATATTCCTGACTAGTCTATGACGCTGCGCTTTGGCAACTTAGAGCCGAGCGTCTTTTGCATGAACTTTTCACGTTGAGTAAAATTTAAGTAATGCTACTGTTGGCTGCTTAACCCTCCGTTTTGAAGCGTCAGGCATGTGGTACCGTAGCTGTTTTAACTGGTCATTAATTTATTTTGGTTTAGACTAGGAATTAAATGGAAGGTCAGAGGTTGTTGGATGAAGTGTCAATAATTCCCTCCCCTATAAATCCATTAGGAGACTCCAATGGAGTTGGGTGCGATTTTGCACGATCGGAACTACAAATGATGACATGACGTCGCGAGGGAATTATTGCTGCTGCCGACAAGACATGATTGTCAAACTGGGGCAAGCAGAAAGGGCCAATGATCTTAAATTATCAAAAGATTTTGGTGGGAGTCTCTAGGCAAACGGCTGTGGCCGGGCCGGAACCTAAGAGACGGGGATGAATCGTTGCGACCAAGCCATAGGCGACGTTAGCTCCTAATACCACGACCCCGTGTTGTGTGTAGCCCACCAAAATAAGCGACGATGCACAGCCCAAAGTGAATTCGTTGATTAGGTCCTTCCACAAAGTTTTCCGACCAGTCAGGTCAAATGGAGAACAGTGGTAAATAAAATGATACTTCTCCGACAGGTAAGTGCCTCTTGTGTTGGTTGGTCTTGACAACTTGGGTCAGTGGCAGCGCTGCAGCAAGCGGACACGATCGGGCCGAAGCTTGCAGTGCTGGGCGATGTTTCTGGTGTTTCTCGTTAACATAAAAGCAACTCAAACTCCTAATTAGCCATAGGCTTCTAAATAAAGCTGGAGTTTCGAGGTGAAAACATTTGAAAATCTTTGACTTTTGGTTTTGCGTGATCGAACTGTGAGTATAAGTCATGAATTTGAACCAAAGTAGAAATGCTGAGTCGACCGATTTTTCGGTATTCAAAACAAAATACTTACATTAACATCAAGCAATGCCGCCCATATATGAGCCCTGTAAGATGGTGGAATGTCTATTTTAGCTTCACGTAAAATATGAGGCCTTTTGTACGGGTAACCCTTTAACAGCCTTTCATACAAAACCAGACGATGGAACTACAAACATAATTGGTTTGGCATAGAATTAGTAAAAATGTACATACATTCAACTAAACACTCCACAGCAGTACTAAATAACTTTATTACCTGGTATTCTATGTCTTTTTCTCTTATTATAAGCGGAAGGTTAGCTGTCTCAGCAATGTCGTTAGAATCAGGTGCTGCTGGTTTCATGCTGCAATAAAGCAACTTCATGGTCAATGTTAAAGTTGTAATTTTAATAAAAATCACAATACAGAAATTCACTTGAATGGCAGCATTCAGAGTTTGCACGTCCATAAATTGTCTTGTCGTTTAAAAAAAATAACGGCTACCCTAAAACTGTGGGAGGGCAATAAACAAGGAACCAAAATAAAAATATTTGCTCTGCATTCTATTAATTATTATAAACAAGCTTGAAATCTAGCAATTTTGTAATGTGAGAACTGCATGTGGTGTATTTGGCTCAGCCCGCATGAGCGTGTTTAGCCACGAAGATCGGTGGTTACGAGTCCAAAAGCAGGCGATGTAAAAACACCGAGTGACCAGTGAAAACTTTTGTCGAAGTGCCTGAAGAGATTGCGAAGTGCCTGAAGAGGGTGGCAGCCAACCACTGAAAATTAGCAAGACATTGACTGTGTCTTCAGTGTGAATTATGAGCGGTAAATATCCACATGATTCTCAGAATCAAGACTCGAATATCCAGCAAAGAGAAAATGGGACTTGCGAACTTGCTGCTACCTTGAACATAACTCCTAGGAATTACACAAATGCACACCAGTTTCACGTTGAAAAGTAATTTGTTCAAAGTCACACATACCTGTCCTCGATGAGTGGGTAGAAGGCTTCAGGCTTTATTTGGCTAATTCGCTAAAAAGTAAATGAACATCATATTGTTAATTTTTTTGTTGGGAGAGGATTTACCAGCACCAAACAAAATTCCCGTGCACCTACTTGTCTTAACTGGTCCAGTGGTAAAACAATAAAGGTTTCATCCAGTAAATATGCTCTGTCTCTTTTCTGGCCAAAGAATTCACCTTCCTCCACAACAATCCTGGTCAAATAAAAGAATAGCAAATAAATAAACTTCGATCTTTTGTTCAAGAATATTCTATCACATCCAAAACCAAAACTGGTAAAAGGGGCCGCCAAGTGCCGAATGGTTCGGCCCTTCAAAGGAGTGATATCAACACACCAAAACATTCGCCAAGTTAATCGTACCGCTTAATAGTTCGAAAGTTAAATGAAAACTAGAACATTGCTACTTTAGGTAGCAATGTTCAAGGCTTTCATTTAACGTCCAAAGCATTATTCGGTGGAATAAGTTGGCGAATGTGTTGGCCGAACCGTTCGGAACTTGGCGGCCCCTTTTATCAGTTTTGGTTTTTGATATATCACTCCTTTTTTTTAATTGTGCATTGGCACTCTTTTTTTTTTTTAATTGTGTATTGGCTCAACTCCACTAACGTGCAGATGTGTAATAAAATGACACGTCAACAAGAAATTGGCTTTCAACAATTTCCTACAACCTTTGGCCTATACGCCGAACCATTCTCAACTTAGTCACCTCTTTATAGGTTTTTGGTTTGGCTTTAATTTTGATGTAATTTGTTTTAGTTTGTTAGTTTTGGTGTGTTTATATCACTCCTTTGAAGGGCCGAACTACTCTCAACTTGGTGGCCTCTTTACCAGTTTTAGGCTTTGTTTATTTTGCTTTGTTTTTACAGTTGGTTTATTTTTCGTGAAATGGACGTGAATTGAAGATTCTACCAGAGACCTTGTTCTCGCAGGAGAATTTAAGTTCTCCGAGTATAGTCTGTTCCACATTATGTTTGCAGGAAACTCATCGTTTGACCACACATTTCCTTGCACGACGAGTGCAAAAACATGTGGATATCGCACTTGTAGACTTAACACAGTTACTGTTAGAGCCTACGAGTGGGATATTTGTGTGTTTTTCACTCTCAGTGGAAAGAAACATGGAATAATACAGTCAGTTTTCTGAAAACATAATGTGGAACAGACTATAGAATGCGACGAAGCTGTGTTCCTAGTTTTGGGATGTCCCTTTGCCAAGTCGGCCTTTTCCAACCTCATTTGCATACAATTTCCCCCCCAATTTATGCAAATATCAACAATTTCCACCTCTCCGTACGTCATTTACGGTACCATGCTCTTCCTCTCGTTCTATCCCCACTGTCTCGCCTCCGCTGGTGGTTCCCTGCAACAGGGAGGCGGGTTGGGTAAGCAAACTAACACAGCTTCATCGCATTCTACTCGGAGAACTTAGATTCCTCTGTGAGAACAAGTTCTCTGGTAAAATCTTCAATTCTCTTTCTTAGAATTCTCCTCGCTGTGTTACTAGTTTTGGGATAGATTATAAACGTGGCGCAGCACCAGTTACCTATCAATGCTAAAACAGGCCCTGTTGTATCTGCCGTAACAGCCCGCTATGCCAGGCTCAATCTCCCGCTGGTAATGGGAGTGACAAACCGATGGCGAAGGCCATTTAGCGAGCGCCCAAGCTGATGGCGACGACCCACAGTTGCCCACTGTTGGGTGACACCGCCGTGCGCACCTGGAGTGAGCCACGTTGATGCCTGCCAAGCGCAACGTCTCGTATAACCACCTTGCAAATGCTTGAGATGACATGGACCCAAGTGGTTTAATATACAATAAAAAACAGGATACTAATCCATCCGATACACCCAGCATCTCGCAGCGGCTCAAGAAGAGTAAACAGAGCCTGGCGTCGAGCCTGCTGCCCCTTCACAAGCTAAGAAACCCAAATGAGGCACCGCCTTAACGTCACATGCCTGCAGAGATAACCTAGCCAGCTCTCTGGCCCCATTCCCAGATCCTGAAGAAAAACACGCATTTTGTCCCGTCATCAATGAGTTTACCGCTAGGCCCGGCGGCGGGTGCCAAGTCCGCAGGAGGCGCGCCACTACGTCCACACCCCAACTGACCACTTATCTCGGAGTAACAGGGCGCAAACAAAAACACCCTTCAAAATCTACGAACTAACGAATGCGCTGAAATGCGTGCTGGGCTTACCCCTGTGGTGCCACGCAACCCACCAGTGGTGTATATACCAGACCCTCATTTTAACCTCCTGTCATCAACCATAACATTCGCTGAAAATTATCGAACCCTGAGAGCCTGTGCCTCACTCCTACCCACTGAGGCTTAACGCAGCCATTGCAGTCTCCCATCACGATCCGGCAACCAGCCGTGAGCAGCACCCCTAGCCTGAAGCCAACCTAACACCGATACATTTCGAAGTGATATGGGGGGGGGGGGGACCCAAATCCTGCATAGTGACCCCTCCGGCTAAGACTCCGGAAGAAAAATTAAATAAATAAATAATTCGGGGACAGGAAACCAATAGCACCGCCGTGCACCTCTTCCCGAAATAGTCTCAGCAGAATTCCGACCGATCGCACTGTTGTCACAGCTTGCACCACAATGAATCGTGGTCAAAGCCCCCTCCGATGGGCCGACAACCTACACTCTCGTGGCCCGACCGGCCCACGTACACGCCTTCCATTCGTCCCTCCGAATCTCTAACATCGCATTAAAACTTCATTAGCTACCAGGCCCATCGCAATTGCCTCCAAAATTTCCATTAACACTCGATAATTGTACACAGGAATCGAATCTTCAACGCAACCAATTCTGACACTCATCATCTTGGCCGATGCCGTCATTCGTCAACACAAGCCGCCTTTTCGTCTCATTCGCCTGCAACTGTATGCGACCATTCGCTTCCACAACGGTGCGACGAATCCTGCCGTGTTATCAAACAGTCCACGAACGCCAGTTGTTGCAGTTTACTGTTCACTCTGCTACCAACCAGATCCTTGATTCTGGCACCGAAATACCACACACTCTGGCCTGCAAGCCCCATTTTTTCTTTCTGCTTCAACGGTTGCCAACAAATAGGCCTACGGGTCATTCGTACTCAACGCCGTCACGTCAACCAACTGCGGCATCGGTCGCCCTCTAGGTAACAGGCCAATTACAATCTCGGCCGATGGCTTCCACTACAAACGTTTGTTTACACCTGCCTTACATCACCCATCAATGCAACTCTGCTCGTTAACACACTGTGACGTCTCTCGGACGGATTTCACGGCTCGGATCCTCATCCGACTATCCTCATCACGGCTCGGCCACCTGCCTGGCTCACTACCGTCGCGGCTCGAACCGCCCGTCCTCACAATCATGACGGCTCGGACGCCTGCCCGGCCCTTCGTCGTAAAGACGGAATTGTCATTCCTCCACAAGCCTATTGCCCTGCTCGGCACTCAGCCGGCTTCTAGTGCCTGCCTCACTTTTTCACCAAGTGGAATTTCTTATTATTTGCATGTGATTTCGCCTTACAAACGGTTCGTGGAATTCTCTCTTACCAACATGTTGGCACCAGTAGGCTTATCTCTGTCCGTAACGGCCACTGGCTGTACGACCTACTACGATGTTTACAACATGCGTAAAATTAAATCTTCTCAACAATTATTCACCACACTCCCATAGTAACGCTATTTCCTAGCACTCCATCTATCGTACCTCATCTCAGCTCTGCAAACTCCCGCAAGAAAAGGTCGGGCCCACATCACTCACTACTTCGTTAGGTTAAGTCTAACCGCGCCGCCATTCCCTAACCACGCCCGACGCAGTCGTTCACGAATCCAAACAAACCGCTCTGCATCCTCGCCATGCGTGTGGAAATCTATACGCATCTTTCGTGACCTGCTATTATTCCTCCAAGGGTATAGTCACAAGCTGCCATCAACGCAACAAAACTGTGTTTCCACGTGTAAACACTTCGTTTTCCCCATACCAAAAACATGACTCGCCGTGGCCACGGCAATAGAGACAGTTGGGAATAGAACGAGATCGAGGAAGAGCAGGGTACCGGAAGTGACGTAAGGAGAGGCGGAAATTATTGATTTTTGCATAAATTAAGGGGGAAATTGTATGCAAATGAGGTTGGAAAGGGCCGACTTGGCAAACGGACATCCCTAAACTAGTAACACAGCGAGGAGAATTCTAAGAAGGAGAATACAATTTCTTTGCAACGTTGTTTAGATTTATCGTGATACACAAGTGTGTGTCTAGGCATGCACGTCAGTATACACGTTCTCATTGACCAAACATTAGACGTCCAATGAGAGACGATGCCGACAATACTAACAATGGTTATAACAATATTTTCATACTTACGCGCCCTCCCAAGCCATGCCTATTACGCCCACAGGCTCCAAACCATAAAAGGTACGCAGTTTGTATTGTACTGCACCCTTTCACCCAAATTCATAGCCCGAAGCCTTCCCGTTATCTCGGTATCAATGAATAAGCACCCTACGGGATTTAACATTGGGATGAGTGGACTAGCTAGCTAGTAGTAACACATTTGCAACGTTACTGAGGGTCAGATTTTGCATTGAAAGCAGCTTAGATGGCATTCCTACACGAGTTAATTTTTGTCAGGTGGGTCATTACTATCGATTTCAACACAAGTTAAGCTTTTGTACCAGATTATTATTTTTTCCCCCACGTACCTGAAATGTGCCCAACTATGCTTCAGGAGAATCAGGATATAAGACACCGATGCTATGGCGTCGCGCTATAATGGTTTACAACCTCGACAATTGAATTGATGTTATGTTTGTTGTGATGTTTGTTTCCTAACTTGGCGCGACACACTAGCGTGTGTCTAGATTCTAATGCTGGCACCTCATTCAGAAGTACAAATAAATATTTTTAAAACCATCGTTTCCCTCTCTTACAGCATACTGTATACATGTGTTCGGTTTAGTAGGCTCTATCTGTACAAAGTTCTTAATACAGAAGGTTCCTTTGCAGCGAACTGTGAGTGAAGTGAATAAAAAGTTCCTTATACATAGTGTAAAAACCCAACAAATAAAATCGAACTGTATCTGCTTTCTGGTTGTACTGGACTGTGTGAATAAACTACCATTTATATTGTTCGGTGAAAAAGGTTTCAATTTTAGGTTGTGGTTCGGGTTTGCCTTTATCGTCGTCTGATAAATTCATTGATTTCTCGGTCGACACAATGTTTAAATAAATTCCTTATAAGGATGGTTTTTTTTAGTATGTGAAAAGACCTTTACTGCACTGAAGAAGGGTTGTTATATGGAGCTGTTCCTTATATAGAGGTTCTTTATATATAGAGGCGTTCACCACATGAACAGAAGGTGGCCAACCAAATCGTTAAAAGTATTCTTTATAGGGAAAAGTTCCTTATTTGGAGGTTTCTTTTATCGAGAGTCTACTGCATCTCGAAACGTTTATGGGTACTGTGACTCATAGTGAACAACGAAAATGTATAACGCCTCTTGAATGCTTGACCTCTTAAATAGTATTATACCTTATTGTGCAGCAGAAAAAACGTGTCCCAAACATAGTGACCGTAGTGTATTCAGTAAATTTATGAACTCTATTAACCCATAACCGCCTAAAAGAACTTTCAGACCCTTTTTTTTAGAGTCCATATGGGTCGGTTCTCGGATTCGAACCGGCATTCTCTTGGTTCGGAGCCGACGACGCTGACCACTGGGCTGTGACTGCCCGCTTTGCTCGGGGTCCCCGGGGACCCCTCACAAAGCTCTCGCTGGGACTTAGTTTTTCGCTGTTGTATGTTGAAGGCGTACGTTCGTATCTAGGCGGTTATGGGTTAATAATGAACTCTTATTGATTTACGAGCTCTGTTTACAAACTACGATATTAATTTGTTCAAGCGTGTGACTTGGCAAGGAAGTACTGCCATCTAGTAACTAGTTTGTGGATTTTTGTTGTTGCTATATATTTTTTTCTACTTTGTTTCTACTTTGCCTTAGGCAAATCCTGATTTCTTAGTATGACACCTAATAATCTAAAGATTTTTTTTCACCTTTCTAGTGCAAACCAGGAAGCATACCATCAAGTTTTAGTTCTTGGTAGAAAATAAAAACGAAAATTTTTACTAGTGAAAATTAGTTTTTACTTACCTAAAATACTTACCTTCAGTAATATTGCTAAAACCACCTCTTACGCTATTTACTGCTCGCTTATGAACTAAAAACCCCATTTTTTATGTTCTCCCCAAGCTTTTCTCCACTGCCGCCAGGTGGCGCTGCACATCCTTACCGACGTCAGCGCCCCCACCAGTCCAACCGCATCACTTTTTAACGGGCACTCCGGTTCAGTGATTGCAAGGAGGCGGGCGGGTCCTTACTGAAGGTAAGTATTTTAGGTAAGTAAAAAGTAATTTTCACTAGTAAAAATTTTCGTTTCTTACTTCCTGCAAATACTTACCTTCAGTAATATTGCTGAATTTGTCAGACAGGAGGCGGGAATCACCACCCCAACCAGGAACCCCGGAGAACAAGCTTACTAAACCACACACACACTGCCACCAAAACACCCATAAAGAACCAAAAGGCAACCAACCCACCAGGACCAGGTATCCAGCGACGCCATGCCCCCATAGAGAGAGTCCCATGGTCCCCAACCAACAGCCGGGTGAGTTAGCCCAACGCCTGGCCGTACTTCCACCTCATCCTTGAGAACCTAGCTCAGGAACAAGGCACACAAGCCCAGAAAACCGGCCCGCTCCACTAGAATTGCCGTAATGGAGCACAGCCAGAATAACACACTGAAACAAGGCACACCGACTCGGGCTTCACCCCCAGTAAGCCTGGCCAGCCACAACATGGCTTGCACCACAGATCCGCCCGCCCCAGGCCACTCGGGACCCCCAAGGAAGTACGCACAAACAGGGGCGGGTGGCGCAGGGAGCAGGCTGCTACTGCTACGTCCAGCGGCGTCCCGCACCAAGAGTGTAAGAAATGTCCGCGTTACTCCAGCGAAATCCTAAACCTACAAATACCGTATTGTTTCAAAGCAGGTCCAGAAGAAATACTGAAGTACAACTGTATATTTAATAGCGACATTTCGAAAGGTACAACACTTGACCACATGGCTTAAAACAAACACGGCGTAAACAACATGACTGCAGCTTGCATCCCTTGCTGCCCGCATCAACACCAGAACGCGAGTGAGCGTTCGTTCCATCCGAAACCTTAAGGTATCTCCCCACTAGGCTAAAGCGCTTGATCAGCCAGATACAATTCTCCAGGCATGCACAATGCATAACCACCGACCAGGCTTCCAAACACTCTTTCCTGAATTGGGGAAAGTACATTTCAGTTTCAGGCCTTTAACACTACCTTGACATATTAAACAACGACATGAACACTGTAAACCCTCTGCTGGGAAGAACCATTCATAGTTAGGCTATGACAACCAACACACTCTCCCATCCGTCTCATGCAAACACAATGCTACAGAAGGTATAACATTACTTATGAGTCACAATTATAGAACACCGCTGAACATAGCCTATTCAACCGCCCTGGGTTCAGCCATGCCGACAACATGTCTGCACCATTTAGTGCAGACGGCACGTTATATAAACAGAAATATAGCTTTCGTAGCCAATCCCCCAAAAACATACGTTTAATGGCCATGTGCTTTGACCTCAAGTTTCTCACCTCATTCCTAGTAAATTGGATGACAGAATGTGAGCCACAGTACAATGAAGGTGTTGTAGCCAATGGTGCCAATACCGAATGTGACATGCACTGTGTAGCCAGGGCAATACTCCTACAGTCGGAATCATTGCAATGAATTCCGCCTCCATTGTACTGAGGCACACCATACTCTGCTTTCACAGCCCCACAAAACAGGCACGCTACCCAAGAATACAATGTGCCCACCGAAACTATGCCGTTCGACTCTATCGGCTGCCTAAGATGCAGCTACACATGCATACGATTCAGATCCTGCGACACTTGAAAGATCAATAGCATAATGATTCGTACTGACAGTACATAAGTATCGCAGTATGGCCAACAATAAGCGAATATGAATGGACGTAAAGGCATTGGTATATTGGGACAATATTATAACACTCAAAAGAATATCAGGCCTTGTTCTAGAAGCTACATACAACAAACTTCCTACTAGTGACCTGTATGGGAAATGTACAGTTGTCTCACCTTCGTCACGCTTCGTTTGAACACCATTACCTGCAGACATGAACTGGCACACGTACTGGTACACGCGCCATACACGTTTCATCGACGTCATACCTCTTCGTGAGTTGTGAAAAGTAAGATTTGAAGAATTACTGTCATGCCATCAATCCTTAGGAAGGCAACATCTAATAGGTTTTTTTTCTTTTTTTACTTCGAAAGACGTGAGTTCGAATTTGGATTCAAGCAACGTTACTACATTTGCTCTAAGAGGTTCGTTTCTGGCTAACAAAAGCAAAACATCCACATAAAACTGCATCTAAACCAAAATGATAAACACAGGTAAGTCCCCAGAACTTAGACAATCCCATCATCACTAATGGCTTTTCAAGTTCTTCCCATCACAGTCACCCACTTTGGTGAAGACCATAAACGGCTGTTTGCAATAGGCACACCGTACCATGGTGAACCACAGGTTTGAATCCTTTGGGGATTTTCATGAAGGTTTTGCAATCCAATGTACCACAAAGGCACGCACACTGGATATCCAAATCAACATTTGTCCACTTCAGAATGGATACCAATAATACATAAAAGAATCTAACCTAAAACAAAATTCACAACTGGGCTGAATACTCCATCAAAATCCACACCGCTTGCTTGACAAAACCCCCGAGCTACTAGTCGGGAGCGGAAACGTCTAACGCTTCCGTCGCTATTCTTTTTTTTTTTTTTCTTCTTCTACCTTGTATATCCATTTACATCCCCACTTCCATATCTATAGTTACAGTAACCTCTATGTACCCCTCTTTTCATAAAGGACGCAACGTCGTCTCCCATGGACCGTTCCCATTCACACTCGTGAGGAGAGGCAATGTCTTCTGCATAGTTAATTGGCCCACAATACACACGTATGCCGCATCATCACTGAAATCAACAGGACTATCCTGCCAACTAGTGGATACATTTCCGAGATCAGGTGTTCGTCTACCCCTAAAATCGAACAGTGGTTCAAACTGACATCCCCGTTCTACACAATATTATTTGACATCATTAACACTGCGGAACATAATTCCATCTGGGGTGTGATAGTACACATCCAACCTACCTACCCTTTGTATACTGACGGACAACTACTTCCCTTCACCAATACTGATAATCTAAAGGAGCCAATTTGGGGGAGGAGCCTACACTATTACTACGAATGAATGGTCGTGGAGGAACTTCTTCAATGGTTAGTGGGCCTTCAGTCTTATCTTCTGCCTCTACCCTAGAATTACCATCCGATTCCGACTCTGTACCCGAACTAAGTCCCTTTCCATAGTTAAATTTAGTTGCACTTAGACTGGGTTTGGGCACACTCTGAGGCCTGTACTGCAAGGACCTCTTCTCCCTTCCCCATAACTTAACCTCATCAACTGTTACATGTTTAGTTTCAACGACCAAGTAAGTGTGGGGATTCCACTCTATATCCGACTGTGTCTACCGCATAGCCAATGAATACCCCCTCCCAGCTTTAACGTCAAGGGTATCCCTTCCCGGCTTATGGAAGTGTACATAACACATTGCACCAGGTCTTCGTAATGTCTGACTGATACACCTCGATCAAACAATAACGTACAAGGGACCCTAAAGCCTAAGTATGAGTGAGGGTACCTATGCTTCAGGTAGGTGAACGTACATACAAATTCTGCCCAAGATTGCATGGCAGAGAAGTCTCGTGAAGTATTGCACGTACCCCTTCTAACAACGTGCGGTTAAATCGCCTAGCGATTCCAGCCATAGCTGGTGAGTAGGCATTGGTACGCTGGTATCTGATACCCAACCTACATATATAATCACAAAATTCCATACCACGGTCCGTGCGAACGTTTACAAATTTGAGGCTAAATTGTCGTCACTTCTGGCACGAAAGTCAACAAACGTTCGAAACACATCGCTTTCCTTAGCGATGGGAAACACCCATGCATAACGATAATAATCATCAAGTAAAGTAAGCACATATCTACAATTACCCAAGGATACCGTGCGACTTGGTCCCAAACATCCATGTGAAGGAGCTCGAGGGCCTTCTTACTCTGCAAAGCACCAATACCCTGGAACTGGCCCCAGGCGATTTGGTTACCTTGCAGACCTCACACTGAGGAGAGTTAGGCTTCACTCACTAGTATCCATGTACCACCTTGGAGTTATGTAAATTTATTAGGCCCAATTTACGCTGATGACCGAGCCTCGAGTGCCAGGTTTCCACAGAAACCGACTTTAATGGATTTAACTTCAACATGTACTTTAAAGTCCCCCTTCTGATTCATACTTAAGCCAAAGGAACTCTTACTCGAACCAGATGAACAAGCTACAGCTCCATTTACATGTTTTGGTTTGACCTTATGAGACAACAATGCATACACAATACAACTTGTTTGCGATTCGCAAAAAAAAATTGGGTATAGTGGCCCCGTGCGACCGCATATAGCGGCCAGACCCCAAAGGGCATCAGATTCACCCCCCCCCCCCCCACTCAGCCTAAGGACCCAAG
>JAHWFP010212897.1:14262-27207 GCA_023313725.1 Lithobius niger
CCAAAGGGCATCAGATTCATCCCCCCCACTCAGCCTAAGGACCCAAGGAAGAGAAGACAGTCGAAGGCAAAAGGAGGGGGGGATAACCCTACTTCAAACCCATAGTACTAACCGTCCAAGTTGCCAAACTCCAGTGAGACCATGTCTTGATGCATACCGCAGGAGCCAACGCAGCTGCCATTCCAGGACCAAAGAAATGTAGAGGCAATAACGATTAATGTAAACATACCCTAACATACCATAAACACATAGGCCTATGGGCAAACGCCCATGGAGACACTCACCATACCGTTGGCGACACATGACGACTGCGCAGCGACACCTGGCAACGGGTTTTTTTTTTTTTTTTTTTTTTTAAATGGTCCCGCCGCGCCAGTGTCATAGCAGCCACGCTCACCGGCGACATGTGACACCCTCGAAGTGACAACTGGCTACAGAACGGCGACAATGTGTCCCGCTGCGTCAGCGTCAAAACAGTTACTTACCCTGGTGACAACTGGCTACAGAACGGCGACGATGTGTCCCGCTGCGTCAGCGTCATACAGCTACTTTCCCTGGTGACAACTGGCTACAGAACGGCGACGATGTGTCCCGCTGCATCAGCGTCTAATAGCTACTGAGTGTCGCCGACGGTGCTACACGTGTTGCCAGTGGCGACAGCGTGGGTCCGGTTAAAAACCGCCCTCAACTTGCACCCCTCGGCTCAACCAGCGTTGCAATGATCTCCAAACGCGGCACCTGCAAGTTTTTTTTTTTCTTTTTTGCTGGGATAGTCGGACCACGGACAGCGCCCGTGGCCGGCTTTTTACCACTCAGTGTAGGAACCGCACCGCTATTTTCCCCACCAGGAGCGGTCGTCCTATTCATCCTCTCAACACTACTGATTTTCAACTTACCGCCACTGTCGGCCACTCACCTAACGCCCGCCATCGGATCGGCACGGACCTGCCTTGCGGGACGGTGACAACTCCACTGGCTCACTCTACAAATCACCATCTGCATGAAAAAAATGATATTTCAACACGAACAACATCCCGGGGAAGAACGGGAGGCAACGACACCTCCGTAACCACGAATCACAAAAGCTTCATTCTCGGCCGCCATCTTGCCCTCGGCAACGACCGGCCGACCAAAAAACACCGCCGGCATGGCCGTATCCGTTAAGCCTACCGTCTACCGACCGTTGCCATGCTTCGATCCTGTTCCCACCGTGCTGCTTTCCAATAAGCCGATCGTCGGATCCACTTCTTGACATCGAAGTCCGTTGTTGTAGTCCATAATACGCGTTGGTTAATTCGCGAAGCACGCAGTAAAAACTCGCACAACCATCCACGATGGAGTGCTCGAAAAGAGATGCGGTGGACTGGTGGGGGCGCTGACGTTGGTAAGGACGTGCAGCGCCACCTGGCGGCAGTGGAGAAAAGCTTAGGGAGAACATAAAAAATGGGGTTTTTAGTTCATAAGCGAGCAGTAAATAGCGTAAAAGGTGGTTTTAGCAATATTACTGAAGGTAAGTATTTGCAGGAAGTAAGAAACTGAGATGACCACAGTTTTTCCAACTTAATACTTAGGAAGTTAGTAGGTTTACACATGCTCTCTGAAACAAGGCTTTCAAAATCCTGAAACTCGTGCCCTATCATTCCAATAAAATAACGAAAACCAAGCCCACCTTCACTTACTTTGGCAATGTGCAAATTGGTGGCATAGATTTAAGTATTCCCTGACGCTTCAACTCGGCGTCTAAGTCACCACCAGCTAATTGCCATAAAAAGTACACTTCTTCTATAGACCGCAGGTTCAGATGATCCTCATCTACAATAGAAATAATAATAAGAGAAAAACTTTAATGCTTACTTATTAGTCGAGTACGATAACAATGAAAATGACAAGCCTACCAAATGGTTCATCCGGATTGGGAAGTTCTAAATTACGACAACGTAGTTCAATGGATGGAAATCTGAAGTTTTCTTCATATTTACAGCTCTCTTGAGTAGAAAACATGGGCAGCGTCAACAACTCTTCTGGTTTTAACCTAAGTAAAAACACATTATGTTCACATAACCAGTAAACAAGAAATGGAGATATTACTAAAGAACTTGATCTCGCAGGAGAAGATAAGTTCTCCGATTAGAATACGATGAAACTGTGTTAAAAACTGGGATGCTCCATTTACTGTGACACGTTTGAACTACTCCCTTTGCATATAATTAACTCTTAATTTATGCACAATTTTAGTCACTTCTGGCACTCTCTGCCCTGTCTGCCTCACGCTTCCTCACCATTGTCTTTTGCGGCTGTTCTAATCAGCGCTAGGAAGGCGAGCGGGAAATAAAAGTAACACAGTTTCGTCGGATACTCCTCGGAAAACTTAACATTCTCTTGCAAGAACAAGTACTCTTGTAGAATCCCCATTTCTCCTTCGCATAATCCTCTTCATTGTGTTACAAAATGCAATAGATAAGTAAATATGGCACTTTCAGCATTACCAACCTGCACAACCAAGTTTCTGTCCTGCAACCGCTGCAATAACGATCCTGCCACACTCGGGACCACTTCCCGATGATAATGGGAGGCAAATACTGCAGTTGACAATCAGTTTGCCATTTCCGTGATTTGTGAAGATACAGAGCAACCTGCTGCTGCGAAACCACTGCCGCACGCACTGAATGTGCACGGAATCGACCTTTATCAATACCTGTTGCAAGCCAACACTGCATGCAGCCACCTTGCAATCGTCTGTGATCCCACCGTATGGTGGGGCCTAACGTAGGATAACAGTTGTCCAGGCCTGTTCCCCCGTGATGAAAATGTGACGTGACGGTCTCGCAACAACGTTGTCCGTCGTATATAGGATGTTACATAACATATCGTGTCCAGGGCATGATCCGCATGTTGCGTTAACATTAGAACCAGGAATGGTGCCCCGCTCTAAGCCGGTTTATGGTCCCTTATCACAAACACTGCGTCTGAATCCTGAAAATCACGCCAGTAAGATCAAGATGAGCCAGCTCGCTAGTCCAGTTACCTGCACAAATTGTTAAGAGCGTAACCACTTGTAATGTTAATTGTTTCAAACCAAACGCCCTCGGCGGATGGAGAATGAGCATAAACCGTGCCACCACTACCAGGCCCCTTACTGCTACGTAGTGCAGAACCAGAGATTTATTCTAAACAAACCATTCACAAACCGCTTCATCAACGGATGCCACCAGCGAAGAACCTTTCATCCATCATGGTACTTTATTACCGCAGCCAAATATACTCTTGTATAACAGTAACAGTCCCTACGTTTACAACTCTGCCAAAAAATGTATGCGTACAACCAACGGCGCCGTCCTCGGTGCCACACTCTGCTCTTCACAGCATGTCTCCCAATGAGCCAACTTGGAGGCATACTTCGGGTTGTCAGCTTAATGTCCACCTCCACGACTGCCCTGGCTACCGTGGATAATTCCTGCACGTGCATACCACGTAGGGACCGTAAAAGAAACACCACGACCAATCCACGTTTAGATGCAAATAACCCAAGTAACTGAACAGCTGCCAATCTCAGAAGTAAGCTCAATGAAGCAGACATTAGCGTACTATCGAGTTTTAGTAGAGCTAACCTACTCCATCTGTACCGGCAAAATGAAGATGAATTAAATCGTCCAACTGCTTTCAATTGTATTCCAACGAAATAAAAGCTCCAATTCTAGCGGTTCAACAACTTAAGCCATATCAACAACAATGGTGGCCATTGCTCCCGTTGTTTCTGCCACCATTACTGAATCCATCGCTACATCTGGGACTTCATCAGTGTCAACGGCTGTTTGTCTGCAATTTTAGCAGCCATTGCGGAAATGAAAGAGGACGATAAGTTGTTTTCGGACATGTAGCCCGTAGCCATGCTTTTAAGCCTAACCAACCGCGTTTAGACCTAACCCTCACTCGGCCATGTCCGCCTTATCTCATTCCGAACCCAGCATTGTACACACACAGAACACTTTTACATTTACAAGGGCACTTGCTATTACGTTAGACATAGCATGCCCAATCCACTAAATCCATGCGTACGAGACCATGACAACACCAACACTTCTTCGGCCTGCACAAAATTTAGTTTCGTTGTACCAATTTTAGCCCCGTCCAAACACACGCTGTAAAATAGAATGACCCACAGCGTTCCACTCCGTCACTATCTGTCCATCACTGTCATACTCCCCCGGAGCAGCATGAAACATGGCATCATCTGCCTCTAAAGGCGTTTTCTCTCTCGACACCTCTATTCAAATAATAAGTTTTTTAAAACTTATTCGTACACCACCATCTCCCTTTTTCCATCGCGTTATCGTGTAATGCTCTACGAGTTATCAAGTAACTCTGGAATTATTATATAACTCTCAAGGCATCTCATTTTTAGACTTCGTTTGCCTGTTTATTTCAACTGTTCAGACTACATCACCGGGTTATCGTGTGCCCTTTGTCTCTTCCCGAATCATTGTAGAACTCTTTATTTTTTAATTCTTATGCGGGCATTTTTATATCCTCATTCTAGCACATGTCCAATTTCTCTACACCCAACCTCGTCTCTTAGGCTACCGCATGTTCAATTCTTATGCAATTTACAAAAGCATTAATTCATGCAAACAGGATATTCCTGTTGTTAGTACTCACTCGCATTGTCGCCTTCCGATCTATTCACACTTCGCCGCCAACCTCTTAACTGCAAGGTGGCCAAGATTAAAATTTTTTAGTTATCGTGTTCCTAAGCGCAAATTAAATTCAACTTACAGTGTCTTCTTTAAGAAACCACGCGTTGCACCTTTCCAAAACACTTCTATACGGAAATGCTCATACACCGATAACTGAATTGGTAGCACCAATTTACAAAGACGCCCGATGTGTACCGCAGCAAAAGAAACAGTGGTGAGAAAGGCACGAGGGAGAACGGAGAGCGAGGTGGCAGGTGACATAAATTTTGCATGAATTAGAGGTTAAGTTGTATGCAAATGATATGGATGAAAGGTGCCGACAGAAAAAGGGATATCCCATTCGTAACAAATAGGTAACACAGTGAGGAGCCTACAAAGGAGAATTAAAGTTATCCTGCAAAGATCTGCAGTTACACCTGGTAATTTTTTTTATTGCTGTGCACTTGCCGATATTTTTTTCTATATTGACACTTCAACAACAGGTACAAGGTAAATAAGCAAACTCAAATGTACTTTAAAGCTGCCAAACTTCACTACTCATGTACTGGATAAATGTTTTTAAAATGGATCAAAGTTTGTCTATTTAATGCATTTTTTTCCCACCTCCTTATTTTGTCTTCTTATGCAAAACTTCAATCTTTTGCATTATAAAACACAAGGAAAAACACTGAAACCAAATAAACGAAAAGTTAGGTTGTTTTATTTATTTGTGTTACTTCTTCATTTATTTGATTTGAGCATTTTTCCCTGCGCCACGATGTCATTTAAAAACCAAAGTAGATTTCGACAATCTGTGTTCAAACTTTTTGCATTCATTGTTAAATTTTAAAGAAAAGCTAAACCCTTCCATCTTAAATTTCACTATTGTTAGTTACGTACGAAAAAAACAAGATGCAAGCTGCACGAAGTTTCGTATTAATTATTCAATAGTTAATTTAGAATATAAGTTTGATGTTTCCACGGCGCGAGACAGCGAACGCGAGTTCCTCGCATGGTACTGACGTCACACTTCAACACCCTATGTCAAATGGTCCTTGGAGGAATGACGTCATCGTAGCATATACTAGCAAGTGCGCGTCGGGTTTGCTTCTAACATGGCAGCTGCGAGACCAGACCGCTCTGATAATAGCAGCCAAAACCCAAAAACCAAAACTCAATCTCTGCGTGATTTATTAAATTCATGTATTCAAGAACGTACACTACCATGACTATTAACCTTATAAAGACTCGTGAAAGTTCGTTCAGCTAGGCGCTAATCCACTAAATGCGAAATGCTGGGTACTTTGGCAGATAAGTGATTGGACTGTGTCCACTTGTTTGCTCGTGGGGAGGGAGAAGCAGTTTAGGGGCACACGCTTCATTTGAAAAGAATCTTTGCTACTAGCAGCAGCACTAGTGGTGAGGAATGTGAGAGCCGACCGCAATATTGCCCATGCTTGTGGGCGCATGCATCAACGGGTGATGAAGTGTGACGTCACGTGAACGAGACTTGGATGTGCTGACCGTACGAACGAAAAATGATTTAGACACATTACTACGTAATAACTATAAAATCTTGAGTGGTTTTCGTACCTCTCACATGTTTTTTAAGTGTCTTCATTAACGATACTGAAATTTAAGATGGGAGGGTTTAGCTTTACTTTAAAACACTATTACCTCTCTTTTGGCGATACCTTAAGACAGGATCCAATCAATTTCTTCAGCTCGTCTGATACGGTCTTTAAGAAAATACATTCATTGTGTTAGTGTCTAAAAATGTTTATTTCTCAAGTGGTGGCAAACACACTACAACAACTATACCTGCAATTTAGCGGACACACCATGTTCATCAGCCAGCTGATCAAGGATAGATATGGAAAAATTGTCACCTGTATCATCAAAGCATTTATATCAAGTTGTATACATTATTATGTATAAAAACAAGCTAAATTTCTGTTTTGTGCGGTATTACTCACTTAAGCCAAATGATAATATTTTATTAAATATTCGTTCCAATGGTACACACTGCCACAAGTCGATTCCCTTTGAGAAATACAAGCAAACAATTATAATTATTAGTCCGCGGAAAAGTAATATCAGAGGCTGGGAATTACGCCGTTTAAAAAAAAAACAACTAAATTGTTTCTCATGCCCCTAAGCATGGAGCAAAAAATCCCAAATGAGTTTGATGGGCATCCCAATGAAGATTAAGTCGCAAGTCATACTAACGACACTACCGTATTTCTGTTCCTTTATAGTTAATATAATATTAACACTGCTTGCAACAATATACACTCAACTATAAAAAATGATTTTTTTAAATGTTGCTTTACGTTTAATATTAATTCAGCGATTTAGCACTTTGATGCAATGCAAAACAACCATAATTAATGTCTTACGCTTACTACAATGAACATGAAGTACGTAAATATGCAAGGATGAAACAGCATGAAACGAAGACTTGTTGTTTTCCCTAATGTAACTGTTAAATACTAATACAACTTCAGTAACATTCTGACAAAGACTTAAGACACATGTTAACCTACTCATGCAACCCATTCAGCTGTTCATCATGCAAGAAAAAAACAGTTCTCCTTCCTGGAGCCCTCCTTGTCCGTGTTACGTATGGGATCTCCCTCACGCTAATCAGCGTTTTGTAACCTATGTCACACTGTATATTTACTCCCGTAATTATACAAAAACTTAGGAATCTCGTCACTTCCGTCCTTCACCCCCCACTACAAACGCGCCGCTCTTTTTTTGCTTCTGGCGTGGAAGGTTGTCTGTCTGGGTTCAAGAGTGGTACACTGACCGAAAGTGTGAATTTTGAATTAATAATCGACCAATAACTGTGGAATTAATTGCGTAACAATTTTTCATTTAATGACGACGTAACAGTCTGGCAAGAATACGACGGAGTAAGTAAATTGCAAGCGCAGTGCTGTAGCTGCGTGGGTGTGGTTTTGGTTGGAAAAGGTTTTCCGGGTGGGAAAGACGTTCAGTGGTGCCTGGGTGGAGGTTGAGAATGAGAATGGCTGGCGGCAGATTTGGTCGGGCGGGATGCCGCATGGAAGGCTATCGAAGCGTCACCAAGGCGGAAAGAAGGTGGCTGATGAGGTAGGCTGTTCCGGTGACAGTGATATTTGAAAGGCCTGTATGGCTAGAAATGTTAGTGGTGATTTTTGTTGAAAGAAACCGTGAAACAGTTCGGTCAAATTCTGTACTTCGGGTACGAGGCATGGAGAGACTGGAAGGAATTTAATGGTGAGGACAAATGAATGTTTGGTCGGCCACGTGGTGGCCACTGGAATGTTGGTGTGACTCAGTTTGGTCACGGTTGATTGAAGGCGTTGCGATGAGAATGAAAGAATGGCTGGCGGTAGATTTGGTCGGGCGGGATGCCGCATGGAAGGCTACCAAAGCGTCACCCCGCATTTTTCCCAGTTAAGGACGTTAGTTTAGGCTTGCGATGCGCGCCGCCATTGTGTGAAATGTGGGCTAGCCCGCCATCGGTATCCAGTGATTGCAGGATTTTACTGAAATTGTGACAGATGGTTGTCTAGGTGTGATTGAGCAAGTGCCTGGTGGCTCGATTGAATTTGTGTCGCCGATTTTCCCGGTTACGAAAACGGATAGTTCCTTACAAATAATACTAAATCTGAACAGGTTAAATAAATATGTGGAAGTCCGAAGTTATCAGCTGGACATTCTATCGAAAGTGGTACACAATTTAAAACAGAATTGGTAGGTGGCGAAGATAGACTTATCGCACACATACTACGCAGTGCCAGTGGCTGTGAGGGCATGCAGGCTTTTAATGTTTTAGTGACAAGGAACAGTGTTTCATTTTTACGTTTGTTTATGTAGTGTGAAGTTTTCTTCACTTACTTGGTGTACTAGTCTTAACGTATTTGGACGATTTTGGTATTTTGGGTCGATCTGCTAGCAAAGTGGCTGCATGCGCGACGAATGTTGGGAACGTTGCTGCGTTTAGGTTTTTCCCCAAATTTTGAGAAGAGTGTTGTATGCAGGTAGTTTGTTCCTGGGAATGATTATTAATTTGGAAGTGCGACGTCTGGCCCCGCCGTAAGAGAAGCAGCGGTGCATGTTGTCACTGGTCCGCAAGGTGTCTGCTCAGGCTGAGACATAGCAACGGTTACTGGGTTTGACGGAAAGTGTTGTGTGAGCAGTGGTTGATGCGTGGCTGCATGGTAGATTTTTGTTGGATTGGGCACGAGCCGGACTCGTAAGAAATCGATTGTTTAGGAACTCATGTCGGGACATGCGGTGGTGGACGGGAGTATTGGAAAGTGACTCTGTGAGCAAGTCGTGGTTAGGGGGCGTTACTGGAGGGATGCATGCACTAACGATGCGATGCGACATATAAATGAGGAGGAGTTACTGGCCATTTTGAAAGTGATACAGACTTTCCAGGTTTTCATGAGGGGCAGGTTGTGTAAATCCTGTCGGATAGTATGGTAACCGTGGCCTATGTAAACAGGCACGGTTGTACACGATCTCCCAGCTTAACAAGCGTAATGAGAGAACTATGGGCCTGAAAGGTGCATCTGCGTTGTGCAGTGAAAGCGGTTTTCATTTAGGAGATAAGTAATTTGAACGCAGAAGGGCTTTCCCGTCATTTCGTAGACAGGTGTTAGTTCAAATTGTGTCCGGCAGTGTTCTGGTCATTGTGTGCCCGGTTCGGTGCACCAGAAATCGAATTATTCACTTTTCTGGCAACTGCTCAACTGCCGAGGTTTGTTTCATGGGGCAGATGTCCAGGTGCTGAGGTGGTGGATTCGCGCATCGTGTCGTGGTCGGGATTGCTGGCATATGTTTTCCCTCCATGTCTGTTATTGGGGAAGTGTTTCCACAAATTGTTAAGTGACGGTGTGCGATGAGCTGCGATCGTAACGACGTAGTGGAAAACAGCAGAATGGCTCGTTTTACAGCAAGAGGTATGTAGTCGGGACCATACTCCATGCCGGGAAGGGTAGACCACCGCTGGGATCCGTACTCGGACACAGCAGCACCAGATTTTTGGGATCCGTAGGTCGTCTGGTGCGTCGAGACCAGTGGAGACAGCCGGATCAGGGGCCTCGTCGTCGGCCCACCCAGATAACGGTAAGATTCCGTAGGATATTGCACGTTGATAAATCTACCCCATACGTAACACAGACGAGAGGGCTCCACAAAGGAGAAAAGGATATTCTACTAGGGTAAGGTGAAGAACCTGCAGTAGAATTGAGGTTCATCAAGTGAAGACTGACAAAGTCTGTGTTACGTTTAATTTCCCACTCACCTTCCTGCTCGGAATCTGTAATGGTGAAAAGGGAGTGGTGAGTAGGGAGTGATGGGCAGAAGTGAGGGCGGGAGTGACGAGATTTGCAAGTTTTTGCTTAAAATTACGGGAGTGTGACGTAGGTTACAAAGAGCCGATAGGGGAAAGGGAGGTTCCATACGTAACACAGACTTCGTCGTTTTTCACTCGGAGAACCTCAATTCTACTGCAGGTAAGTACCTAATTACCCTGGTAGAATTTCTGTTTTTTGATCTTATCATTTTGGCCGAAAAAATGTAATATATCCCCCAAACACCAAATCAAGCCTTGTTAAGGGTTTCTGCCAAGCTTTTCCACCATCTGAAGGTACCCTAATTAAATACCCAAGTTCTTTTGCCAAGTCAATCCCAGGGACAAAGACTTCCAAAGGTAAATGAAATACGAAATACTTGAAAATTACACAAATGTCATATTTTTCATTTAACCTTCAAACTATTCTTCGGTGGGATTAATTTAGTATAGTCAACGAAGGCTCAAATTTGGCAAAATGGTGGAATGAAATCCCAAAGTCTTGAAATTTTGTAAGGCTGTTCAGGGAGGTCTAGTAATGAGTACGTCAAAAGTCCTGATGATTTGGAGGTGAGCTGGCTTCGTTAGACCATAAAATACCCCAAAATAAGTGACTTTTTATTAGTTTTCCTTTAATATCTCGGAATCTAATGGGTCCTACAAAATTTAAAGAGGACAAAATTTACCACAAACTTGGTTCTATACATTTTTTTCTCTAGCGCCAGTAATTTATGAGTTATTCGAGTTCGAAAATTGAGAAATCTCAGAAATTAAGAGAGATCTGCTATACGTGGTGTACAATTACATAGATGAGGTGAACACACCCAAACCTCATTTAAATTACTACACCAATCATATAACATCAAACATTTTTTTTTACCACTATACATATTTATTTACTGCATAATATAATATCGAATCATAACATCAAATACATATACAACAACATCAAATCAAGTTAAAATCAACGTCCTCCATCTGAAGGTTATCATCCTCAAGAGTTGGTGTCAGGCTATTCAAACAGTACCCGTGGCAGTTGTGGCAGATAACGGTGCAACTCACTCTTATATTCCTGCACCCGTACTTGTTTCCACAACCTGTGGTGCGTCTGCTAAATATGACGTTGAGGACAGCTTCTGGGGCAACAGCATCATTGGTTGCAGTAGGCACTAGATTGCCATTCTACCTACACTCCCAACCGCAAAGTGTAGCTGGTAGCTCATTTACCAGCCAGAGTGGCATTGTGCCTATGAAGTTGAGAGACGTTTAGTAAGAGGAGATTTCTACAGACTCAAAAAAAATCTGTGTGCTGCCTCCACTGCTCCATTTCAATATAATAAACCTAAGTCAAGGCTGATAACTAAATGGCAAAGGAGTAAAATGCCTTCAAAGACCTAATGACACTGACACTCTAATTGTCAAGAGCGCCATTACCAAAGCAGTGACAGTGACAATGTAGCCTTTGTTGGAGAAGACGTAGATCTATATTTCTTCTTACAGCTCTAACAGTTACACACCGAAATATATTCTTCTACAAGCCAGGTCGTGGAAAGACAGGAACACAGGTATTTTCATCAACCCGACCACAACAGAAGGGCCTCAAACGTCATACTATTTTCATGCATTCACAGGGTGCGACAAGACATAAGCATCCTTCAGGATGGAAAAAATAGCAGGTTACAAACTGCTGTTACAATATGAGGCATTGCGCTCAGTAGCAGATGTGTTCAACCACTCAACTTCGAAGTATCAACAGGTAACGTAGGCAGATCACAAGTTTTTCATGACTATATAATACTACAACGTCCCTCAACTTGCATAGGCACCATGCCCTCACAAAGTCTGCCACCAATATAAAGTCGGAGCTATCCCTCCGTACTACAGAAGGGGCAGCTATGCAATGCTCTTTTCGTGTTTTCCGCAAACTGCAACTGTGGATGGGTATTGAGTTATCAGCTAGCTGCACTTTGGGGTAGGGAGCCTAGGCAGAATGGCAATCTTGTGCCTATTGCGAATCAAAGAAGCTATAGCCCCTGAGGCTGTCTCAACCTCATATTTTGCAGAACACCACATGTTGTGGAAACACGTGTGGGTGCAGGGAAATAAGCGCGAGTTGCACTGCTATCTGCCACAACTGCCACAGTGACTGTTTGAATAGCCTGACACCGACTGTTGAGGACGATAACCTTCAGGAGCAGTACGTTGAACTCGACTAGATGTTTGGTGTTATTGTATATGTATTTGATTTTACGATTCGATGTTATAAATAGTAACCTGATGTACATAAATATGTATAGCGGTAAATAAGTATATGATGTTATATGATCGTGTAGTAACTGAAACGAGGTTAGGGTGTGTTCACCTCATCTATGTACAACACGTATAATACATCTCTGTTAATATCTAATAATTCTTAATTTTCGAACTCGAATATCTCGTTAACACCTGGTGCTAGAGAAATAATGTATAGAATCATTTTTGTGGTAAGTTTTGCCCTCTTTAACTTTTGTAGGGAACATTTTTTTGGTAGGACCCATAGATTCCGAGATATTAAAGGAAAACTTAATAACAAGTCACCTATTTTAGGTTATTTTGTAGTCTAGCGACGCCAGCTCACCTCCAAATCATCAAGGCTTTTGATATACTCATTACTAGACCTCCCTGAACAGCCTTACAAAGTTTCAAAACTTTGGGATTTTATTTCACCTTATGACCTATTTTGACTGGACTAACTCTATAAAAGAGTTGGCAGTTGATATCACAGCTTCAAACGGCGAAGAAAATTGGCAGCAATCCTAATAAGTTTTATTTCGGAGAGACTTTCTTTACGTTGAAGATGACAAAAATATTGTAACGTGTGTTCAATGTAGAAGCTAAACTTGAAGTAGTTAAACCTTATTTAATGCGGAATAATCATGACAA
>JAHWFP010212898.1:3771-16549 GCA_023313725.1 Lithobius niger
TGAAATTTGGCACACAATTCAATCATACTAATCGTACGTTGTGCCATGTGTGGAACTCCCCGTGAAAGGCATCCATGGTTCCCCCAGCACTCCCCATGCTCCCTCTGGGGACATCACAAAATCAATGTACTGATTATTTCGACGCAAGCTATTGTAGCACACAGTTCGTTCATGCCATTCCTCAGTACACCTGCATTTCATCTACACCTTTCAAAACGTACGATTTGTTTGTTTACATGTTTGTACCCCTACACATCCGGAAGTAAAGACCCTACTAAGGGAAGAGCATCTTCAAATTAGAGATTGAGAGAACAAAGCGAGAAACGTATTGTTACGTTGCGTGGAAATCGCTCGCTTTCCTAGCTCAATCCATGCACCACACTGATTACTTACATGTCTTTTTCTTGTACCTGTTCCTTTGGAGCATTAATTTTTTTAAGGCTTACATCCGTATTTTATACGTTTAAGACGTTTTTAAAAACTAATATATATTTTTTTCTTGGATATATTTCAGTTAAACGAAATAACTAAAATTTTGATATGAGATAATTGAGATGAATGCTTTTTGAGATAAACCAGTGACATTAAAATTAGCCATGGTCCGTATTAATTAATACATACGTTTTAAGCTACAAAAGTTGAAAATAGGTTCACTGGTTCGTTCCCTGGCCTTGCCACATTAAAATGGGATTCAAACGACTTTAGACCGTGTTCATATCCACGTTTTAAGCTGTAAAAAAATGAAAAATTGGGGAGATATATCCAAGTGAGAGTAAAATTTTCTCAACAAGAAGAAGAGAAACAACAAGAATACTGTAGTCACTTTAACGTAGCGTTTAAAAGGCCTTGGACCTTTTTAGTACCTACATTTTTAAGCTATATATAAAAATTGAAAATTGGTTCCTTGGTTCGATCTTAGGTGTGAGCAAAATTTCCCCATCACAAAGAAGAACGACAGCAAGAATAAAAATACCAATAAAAATACCGTATGTATTGTTCATACCTTCGTTTTAAGTGCTAAAACTTGAAAATTGGTTTATTGGTATCGAATTCCATGTGAGTGTCCCACCACCTGCTACAAAAAGGAATGACGACGCTGTGGATGTCAAATGTTCGATTGTTGTCATAAAAATATTTAATGCAGTTAAATAGTAATGACACGACCCCAAATACCGAATTCCGTTGTACGTCAATTCTGGGTTAAACTACAGGGTTGCAAAGTTTGACGTTTAACAAGGAAGTTCACCTTGAGGCATGCATAAGGAGCGGTCCTTGTAAGCCTCATGCATGAATCTTGTCTAATTTTTGTGCATGATTTTCGCTGTTGTGCTATTATGAGATTAGTTTTCACCTGCGTAATTTACAGTGGGTTGTGTAAATCACTGTAAATTCCACAATTGAAAATTAAACTCATAACAGCATGACAGCAAACATCACGTACAGAAATTAACCGAGATTCGTGCATGAGGCTATAGAGCAGTGACACGACGTAGTATTATTGTATATAACTCTATGCTGGAGCCTTAATGGGTTAGCTGCAAGGGGCACTGCAGAGAGAAACAGAAGGGCGTCATACTGAAGCCGATGCTGTGAAGAGTGATTTCTTAGACCTAAAACGCGCGATTTTTGTTGTTGGAGAAAATAACGTTATTTTAAGCCTAAGAAATCCGCTCTTCCGTTGTTTTTCCTTCCATTTTTATGTAGTGCACCTTGTAGTTATGCCCTCCAAAACCCATATTGGTGCCAATATGGCGGCAAATGTCACTGCTCTATAGTTTGTTCCATGTTATGTTTTCAGAAACTGACTGGATGACGACGCGTTTCCTTGCAATAAGAGTGCAAAAACATGTGGATATCACACTTGTAGACTCAACAAAATTAATGTTACAGTTTACGAATGGGATGTTTACGGATTTTTTGCGCTCGGATTGGAAGAAAACGTAGCGTCGTACAGTCAGTTTTCTGAAAACATAATGTAGAACAAAGTATAACAAGGACCGCACCTTATGTAGGCCTCACCGTGAACTTCCATGTTGAACGTCAAACTTTGAAATCTTGTAGTTTCCCCCAGAATAGATATAGAACAACGAAATTCGGTATTTGGGGGTTGTCACCGTTGCCGTAATGACACATTTTTGAGAAGAAAGGGACTGTACCACGATGGTGACAAGGGAACATTAGATAAAGTCCAAATTTTGTTTACAGAAAAAAATTCTAGAACAAAAATTAACCTTGAAGCCTTAGTCATTCTCACCCATCAGCCACCCGCACATAGTCACTTGATACCAGAGAGTAAATATCTCAAAGAATATTTCCCAGTTATAAACACACTTAAGATTAACAGGTATGCACGCAAATTTCCAACATAACCTCCCCCGGTTAGAAGTGGACCTGGCCTGAAGTTCGCGTTGCTCTCGCAATTTGCATAAGCCTGGTCTTTCCAGCTTGGCTCGCCAAGTTGAAGGACTGGGTTTCTTGCTCCGACTCCTTTTGTAACCGGCTTACATGATCGGCAGCACGCAACTAACGGAGCAAACGCTTCGTAGTTCGACTTGCCTCAATCATGGCGGCCTGCCAGCCTTCTAATTACTGCAGACTCAGGAATTGGACAGCTGCCAGCCGCCAGGTGGAGACACGGGTCCCCTGCAAACCCAGTTGGAAACGGATCGAGCCTGTTGGCCAGTAGTCTCAGGCAAGAGCCCATTGTTCTCCAGGGTATAAAAGAAGCCTGGAGACGACGGCTCAAGCTAGTTAGTGTGTGGGGTCTGACTGAAAGGTTGGATCCCTGACTACGAGGTGCAGCAGAAGGTTAAATTCTGCTGATAGACTAAAATGTAAATGCTATGTGCATAGTCCCCTAGCTATGCAGTAAGGAGTGAATTAGGATCGAGCATTGTGCCTTGTGAATAATCGTCCACTTCCTTAGCGACCTTACACTTTGTCTGCGTTTTCTGAAAGGAGACATTAGGAGGTTTTTATGAATTGTGTTTTTGAATTTTAATGTTTTATTGGTGTCACTTGTTGGTGGGTTGACTCGGCAGTACATTGCCACGTTTTTTTTTATTTTAATTTTTATGAAAAACCTGATGACGGCGGATGTTTTCTCCGAAACGTCGTTAACATTTTTATATGTGCTCTGTAAAGGCTTCGTTCTTAATTGATCTGGCATTGGTGCGGATTTTCCTTCAATTGATTAAGGGAGCATTACGCTGATAAACCGTTTCACATTTTGGAAGATATTTACATTCAGCTATATGTCTATATACGACTTGAAGGTTTTGTTCCCTTTTTTTTCCGATTTTTCTGGAACAGATTCACCGACGATGTTTGTTTATACGTTTTGCCCAAACTGAATGTAAAAAGAAATAAGTACATAAATAAAAATCCTTTTTTTTTTTTTTTGTGGTTTTCGGGCGTGTTTCGGAAGTCGTCGAATAACTTGGGGTGGCAGGCAATCTGCGAATGGCGATCAAAGCTAGCCAAGTAGAAAGCTTGTTCTGACTGCCTTGGCATGAAAGGTTGCCGCCCCTGGAACAGGGTGATGACACCCCAAGCATTTCCCGCCCTCCACTGAAGAAGAAAATGGATAGGGGATGGACGGAATATATTTGAAATCTTATCTCCTGTCACACGTGTTCATGTATCGGGGCCAGGGAAATTGGAAAACACGAACGAACGTATTATTGCCAAAAAACCGGACATATATAAATAAATATAGCGTGTCCAGAAAGTCTCGTAAGGATTTCATAACTTTAATACATTTCTCTTAATTACGATAATCGGATGAGAAGAGTTGTGAGGTTTGCAAAAATATCTATATCTAGACACACGCTAGTGTGTCGCCGCCAAGTAACAGTAGATCATCCCATTGTAGACATCTGATTGTTAAAAATTGATTGTTAATGATAAAAAGGCGGCTCACTAGCAGACATGTGTCTGTTAACTGTAAGCAACTGAAAGCATATTTTGGCATGTTGAGGATAAATCCCAATGCGACAGAAATGTTTCAAATTGTGGAAAATGTAAGGAGAAGGGTCAGAGATTAAGAAAAACTAAAATTTAAAGGATGAGTGTCCACCAATCATAGAGAAAAATATGTGTCAATAACGTTGTTTTTATGTTACTGCCTAGCTAGCTAGCTGACTAGCTAATAAGATTTTTCCCATGTTAAATCCCATAGACTTTTTGCTCATGGCTAGCGCAAAATTGCGAAGGCCTACGTACCTGAATTTTTGCACACGGATGCATGGTGATCTGAGGATGGTCCTTTTGTTGGTTTGGGGGTTGTAGGGGTCAGGACAAATGCGTGGGAGGGTTTTGAAATTTGCCACCGGCGAATTTAAATTTCGTTTCTTTTCTAAGTTGCAACCAAAGATTTTAAGCAACAATGGCTTGAACAATCAAGACTGGTCCTTAGATTTATTGTAAAAGCCTGGACGAACTAAAAATTGAACTGTAACGAAGGACAAAATAAAGAAACATTAACGTTGCCGTGGATTGCGTACGAATAAAGGGATGCACGTTAGATGATGGTTACGCAACAATACGAGCATACACGAGCTAATGGTTATTTTTTTTTTGTTAATAACCCCCCAAAAAAATGCTTCGCGTTCTGCTGTTTTAGTAACAGCGACCTTCGGGGGTTTCTGCATGACTAAATGTGAACGAAATCTTGAAAAATTAAGGGGAAGTTGCAGGGATAAACAAAACAACTGAAGGGGATGCGCTGATTGAGCGAGCGAAGCGAACGAAATCAGCGATTGTTAGTCAGTGTGTGCAAAAATGAGATTGAAGCATCCTAAACAGACGGTGTAACCTTATGTACGTTCACAGTCCTATGAAAGTTGTGATATCCACCAAAAACCAAAACTGGTAGAAAAACCCGCCAAGTTTCCAAAAACGGTCGGCCTTTGAAGGTAGTGATATCATTCTACCAGGGAAAGGCCGCCAAGGTTAATCCTATTAGCCAAGTTAATCGCATCGAATAATACTTTGGACGTTAAATGAAAAGTTGAAGATTGCTACCGCTAGTAGCACGTCAACTAACAAGGGACATCCACCATTTTGGCAAAGGCTCTATATCTGCATGATACTACCTGGTGAGTGTGTCGTACACGTTCTTCGACCTTCCTTTTCGTGGTAGAGTACAACAGTGTGTACCACTATCTCAGCCTCTACGTGAATTACATACTAGCAGTACAACACAACACAACATCATGCCATCAACATTAATACCTATGGACATTTACTGAAACTAAGTGCCGGTTCTTTTCACACCGAAAAATATAAACATTTTTTGTCAAACCAGATGGTTCCAGTTAGGGACTACCCACCATCCTCTGCAGTCTCCTCACCATCCCTTGCGGCCTTTAAAAGAAACTTAAACGTGATCAATTTGTCCCGTTTTTAAAATATTTTTAAATTTTTCGGCTTGTTTTGCTTGCCTTTAACGCTCAGGTCACGGTGTGAGTGCATGGTTAATTCATCCCTTCCTTGTCGTTGCAGCACATTTCTGTGTTCGTAAAGTTTTTTTTTCTTTTTTTTCTTTATTTATTTATTACACAGTTTACGGTGGGCTGCCGGTTCAGTGGCGTAACTAGTGAGGGGGGGGGGCAAAGGGGCGATTTGCCCCCTCTGTGAGATTTTCAAAGCTTATTCGGCAAATTGGCCAGGTCACTTTTTCCATAGCTGAAAAATTATTTACCGTCAGATGGCTGCATTTTGAGGTCAAAGATGCAACTTTCATCTTAGCTAATTTATACTTCTACTGTATCAGTGTTTAAAAAATAAGTATCTAGTATGAAAAACTGAAAGATTTACATTGCACAAATTTTTTTATGCGTGTAATGCAGTCAGCAAAACTGGTTTTATAAAAATGGTTCCAACGGCACTTTGCAAGGCCAGAAAATGCCGAAAATAGCAAAAATGCATCAGCTTCCGGGGCTCTTATTCGGTTCTCCCTCCACACCATTCGGCTAAATGCCTAGTGTTACCCCCTCACTACAAAACCCTAGTTACGCCACTGTGTCGGTTCACATGTACTGATGTGGAGTGTCAGTGCACGGTGTGGTCAGAGTGAATGATCTTAAAAAAACCAGAATACCATATTTTTTTACGTCATCAGACGAACTTTTATGCACATGGCACCAACATATGTACCTTATTTGGTCGTTGGATTCAATCTGGCATCAGTTTGGCTTGTATATAGGTGATCATGTATGCTTGTTTACATTGTTCGGGGTCCCCAGTGCTCACCTCCAAAGCTCGTGATGCACGCTGATTCCTAGTTTTCCCCCCTTCCACTTGTTAGTGCAAGTTGTCATTCGGCTGCAGTGATGTGAAGCTACATATAGAATTCGTTGGGTGAGTCTACCAGAGAACTAACCTGATCCGCCTAATGTTATGCTTTCAGAAAACTGCGACATATTGCAAAAAATGCATTCGAAAATCTCCTGCCGAACGTTGTAAGCTCCACGACTCAAGCCCCACCACAAAACAGCATCAATAGCGACGATGCCGCTACCACAGCTACAGTAGAGCCGTAACTGAAGAGCGGCTGTGCCGGTTTCAGCCGTGTTTCGAATTACTAATACATCTTTATATTATATTCGTGATATAAAGAAGCCGCTCTTCGGTAATGGGATGGGAAACGGGAGAAAGAGGTTTGTATATGCTTGCGATTCAGTACGCGAAGTCGGACATGGATTTTGGGATTGGGGGGGAGGTTTATAAATTCTGGAGCCAAACACGAACAGGAAGGTTTGTATGTTTTCCGATTTGATTTTGACTCCTTTACTATGTCGGAATAGGTCTAATCGCATTGGGCCCCATGTCCACCCCTAACTGAACTGCCCTCTTCCAAACTCTCCCCGGCCCCCCCCCCCTCCCCCATCATCGCACACCAATCCTCGAGTCCGTCCCACGTCTCCAGTCGTCGTATTCCCCAGCCCCTTTCAAGTCGAAACATGTAATCCCCAGAAGAAATTCCCCAGTGCCACGAATGCTAATGTTGCCCTTGCTACGAGTCAGTAACGCAGGGTACAGGGAAAAGAAGAAAAGGCCGGATGGAGAAACGAACTGACGGCCGGAATGGAATAACAACAAAGAGAAACGACTGAACGACCTCAGACGAAGTCGACAGAAAAAAAGGAAAGAGGGAGGGAGTGGAAGAAAACGGTCGGTTTCTGCCGTTTTGAACGTATAACGAAAATTTGGTTCGACGCTGAAGACAAGATTACTAAGCTTTTAATATGTTTTTATAAACGAGGAGATTCCCTGGTAAGATGCACGAACATAGAGCAAGCTTTAAATATCTACAAAGAAGCAAATAACGATGTAGAGAGATTTATTTATATTTATACTAAGGCTGAAAGCAGTAGTTTTAAAACAAAACTGCGGTCTGGAACCTGCATTAAGTCAGAATAGGAAGGAATTTTGGGAGCAAACTACAAAATAAACGTAAAAATTGTTCTGCAGAAGATTGTTCTGCAGCATTATTTCGCTAGTGGCAGTCATGCAGCACAGTGATGAATTTCGTACAGCAACAGAATTCAAACTTGAAATCAGTTGGAATGCTTGAGTGAGGTTTATATCTGATGCCTGTATAGATATAGTTGCTCGCGTTGGTGCATACATACGAGATGGTGAGGCGGCTTGAACATAAGGTCAATTGTGGTTATGGGCTCGCAAATTCAATATAAACGAACACGATTGTAAGGCGGATGACTTTAACCCAAGATTCTTTAGTGCCTCTGTTACCAACACAGTTGGTGCCATAGCACAGCCAATGCCGATTCAGAATCTTATTTTTCTTGATACAGGTTGTTTTTTTCGCAACTGTGAATTACATAACATATTTTTAAGGTCCATTTTTGGTTATATTTTAGTTTTTGCTAAATAATTCAAAAACTATTTGAGCTACTGGCTTTTTAGTAGCACCAATGGAAAGCTCTCGAAAAAAACGGATAAAATGGTGTATACAAACTTGAAAATCGGTCAAAATTTGACCGAGTTATGGATTTGGACGTGCACATAAGACAAAAATAAGACGAATACGAGAAAAAATAAGCGCGTTTTAAATCGCGTTTGCAAGTCAAGAGGTTTTAAAAGGTTTTATGTGATAAGAATGGAATATTCAGGGTTGGCAGATGGGTTTTCTTGATTTGGCTTCGGAGGTTAGTACGATGGCTTCCCCGTTTTTTCAGTGAAATGAGCCATAGCGGTATGCTGACATGCGCTGCTTCATTATTTGTACGTCCCACAACGTATTGGCACAAGCATTGGTACAATACGTCAGTTCTGTGTTTGAGACTGGCTTTGACACAGATTTGATATAACGGCAATAATGTTATCGGATTAAGATGTAAATATATCTCCTCCATCTGGCGCTCGCATGCGGTGATCGGTGTCACTGAGTTGCTCCCTAATTTCAAGCTCCAACCCTGTTAAGCCTCTGTTCAGTACTACTCATTGGTGAAGGTGCCCGCAGACTTTCGAACAGGAGTGGGAAGGGCACCGTCGAGGAAAAAGGTCACAGATCACTGGAAAAAGGGCAAAAATCAACATCTCCAAAGAATATGTAAATAAAGGCAGGCACTGTGTTTCCGACCCCTGTAGTCAGATATCTAACACATTAGGTGACGGACAAAAATCTAGTAACGATTGGCCCATATATAGAGCAGTGACATTTGACGCCATATTGGTACCAGTATGGGTTTTGGAGGGCATAACTACAAGGTGCACTACATAAAAATGGAGGGAAAAACAACGGAAGAGCGGTTTTCTTAGGCTTAAAATAACGTTGCTTTCTCCAATAACAAAATTCGCGCGTTTTAGGTCTAAGAAATCACTCTTAACAGCATCGGCTTCAGTATGATGCCTTTCTGTTTCTATCTGCAGTGCCCCTTGCAGCTAACCCATTAAGACTCCAGCATAGAGTTATATACAATAATACTACTTCGTGTCACTGCTCTATAGCTTGGTACCCCGGAATCAGTATTCAATCTTCGAAATGGTTTTTACCTGCATTAATAATTTTCTTCACAATTGTATCATCCATAAAGGCATAACAAAAAAGGATGGGGGGGGGGGGAGCAGCATGTGCCCTAAGTGCTTCACTGTACGGGTATCCTTGCGCACTGGCAACAAAGGGTTGAAACACAAACAATGTGACGGAAGGTGGTTAACCGGTTTCTTTCATTTCACACCAGACACTGGTAATTATAAAGGGCATTGTTAAAGATACAGGGCTCCCACTGTGAATTCATAAATTTTATTTTAAATTTTATGGGAAAGCTGACCCAATATTATGACAATTTTATGACAAAATCGACATCTTTGTAATCATTAAATTTTTTTAGCCTATTTATTTAACGACAACATCGTCAGGTCGTATTAAAACATGCAATAATAGAGCTCGTACAATGCAGGTCACTTTCTAGAGTTTTAAGCCTTTCTTTCCAATGGACCAGTTATATAAAATCCCCTTAGGCCTGCATCCCATTCTGTTTAACCCGGCAAGTATCTCTGACCGTGTTGCTAGCAAAACATCCTGATGACATTCTTTGCTATCGTTACCAGAAGCAGTTTTACTATTCCTTAACTGCGAGTTCTTCAGAAACCGTCAGTGCAGCTGTGAGAGCTTCAATTTTAACATAAAGGGTTTTTAAGTCTTCGCCAACATTCGCTTTTCCTTTATGCAGTTTGCTGGTTTTCCCACTTTTAGTCTTCTCTACAGCCGTGCCGGCTGAAAAGACTATTGCAACGACTTTGTCCGTCCGTCGCTTTTTTCAACTTCGCAACGGTACCAGATATTGACGATTATTGTTTACAACGTTAGATTCAGTGTGGAAAGTTAGTTAAATAACATGGCAAATTAAAACATCGTTACTTCCTTATCGCTAATAGAATTCTTCGACGCTACTAAATTAAATAATAACATTTGATCGTCGAATTAAAATCCTAAGGTGACACTCAATAAAAACAAATGGATTTTAGCTTCGTTTAAAATAGTCTCGTCGCATTGTTACATGGATGAATAGGCTTACCGTCGAACCAAATTCTCCATTAGGCCTACCTGTAACTTACGAAACTAAAACTGCATTTTTAAAATTAGGCCTAAAAATGAAAATTAGGCCTAAAATCATGTTACCATGGCAACGTCAAGTTGCTACGAGTCGCTGTTGGCTTCATCAACAGTGCCTCTCTCGTCACTTCCCTACTACCACTGATCTATATATGCTACGTTGCGCGTTACGTTGTAACACTGTAACTGTGTGCCTGTATAGGCGCACCGTGTTGCAAAAATGAATAGGCTTACTATACAGTCCATATCGCCGTTATATGCTACTTACGAAATTAAAACTGTTGGTTTAAATTAGGCCTAAAAGCTGACAATTGCGCCTAAAATGTAAAATAGGCCTAAAAGCTAACACATTTTTAACAGGCAATTGTTATGGCTACTGCTTTTAGATTAGTATAATACAGATAGCTGTTGTAGTGCATGACAGAAGACGTGTGCACCTCAACATTGGAAGTGGAGGAACTGTACAGAAAACCGGTGCGACTAGCCAGTCGCTGTAGCCGCTTGTTTCTTTTTTTTTTTTGCTGCTAATTTAAGTAACCTAACTGAAAATTTCTATTATTTTGTATTATTTGATGACATGTACGCCTATAGGACAAATTTGAGAAATTATTTTTTATATTCTGTTAAAATCGGGAAATTTTACGAATTTCGTGAATTTTGTGAAAAGTGGGAGCCCCAAGAAACCTAAAGAATGTAAACGATACATGGTTTACAAACCGTCTTGGAATCTCAGCACTCTCCACAAAATTACCCTTGAACAAGGTTGTTGACACTCTTCGTCATCATGTCTCCATCTCAGGCAGCATCAACAACTTTGTTTGCTTCCTTAATGGCGAATGAACTTTTCAAACTTTTTTTCCTTAAGCATTTTTCGTTCTTTTCGGTGTCTGTTGACGGCCACCGCCCTGCCAAATAGCCAGGCAGTCAAGCACTCCACTAATGCATTCCCATCCGTACAGCTGACCAATACCACGGCTTCAAAAAGAAACTCGTGGAGGTTCCGTTACGCCCCCAACTTCACTCCTTCTCTCGCCCACTCCCTTGCGACATGCTGCAAAGAAAATCGATCATGGGTATGAAGAGGAAATTACAAAAGATGAAATGCGGAAGTCCCAATGAAAAACCCGTCATTTCATTGTAGCCAGCACGAGGAACCTGTCAAGCGGAATTAAGAAAAAATGTTGTATCAGCCAAATAGGAGAGTAGATGGTGGGTGGGTGTGGGGAGAAAAAAGCGAAGAGAAAAGGCCAGGCAAGGGTATATAGGATTGTCAGATTGCAAATATAATTAAAGATGCTTCAGTAAAAGGAATGCCTTCTTCGTTTTTCTTCCTCGTTTTCTTCTTTTTTTTTTCCCCCGAACAAGGAGCCCAATGAGGATGTTTTGAAAATCCACCAGGGAGATCCGTTTGTAAAGAAGCAATGGAAGCAATGATTTGTCTTTGGAACACAAAAGAAAAACTAGCCAGAGCAATGTGATCTATTTACAAGTTCTCGATAATGTTTCGCTTTGATCTTACTATTTTCGGCATAAGATCTGTACGTAAATCTAGTATCTAATTAAAGTAAGGTGGTAGCCCTATGCTTTTCTGTGGGGGAAAATCTGGCGTATTCATGTTCCTTTTTCTCAGAAACGGTAGTAGATGGAACTTTGAGATTTTTTGTAGTGTTAGTAATACGTCTTCCTAAAGATGTTCAACTAGAATTACACCTATCTGATGAATAGTTTTTCAGAAATAAAATAATCAACTTTCACAAAAATGTAATCAATGTCGCGCTATCGGTAACATAGTCACCAAAACTAGTAAGTTACTCTAAACATCACAAACCTAGTAGTGTCCATCCAGAACCACTATATGAATACTCCTACAAAAAATCATAACACTCTGACCAATAGTTTTGGAGAAAAACGGAACATAAACTTGAAAACTTATGTTTTTTGGCAAACTGCGGTAGAACTCCAGCGCAACACATACAATTAAAGAAATCGAATTGTCTAAAACCTGCTTCACAGGTAATTTAAACGCAAAAATTTATAGTTTTTGTTTTAATTGTTATAGTGTGGGCTCTAAGGGACTGGTCATTATTTATCGCCTGGGGGGGGAGGGAAACGGAGGAAATGGGGGGGGGGGTCATGAACCTCTTGAACCCTCTCGAGTGGGGGTCATAAATTTTTCAGATCCAGTCAAGGGGGGGGGTCAAAACACGCTTACCATCTGGAAGAAAAAGTCATTTTTGGACCTCAAAAATGGCACTTTCAGCAGTCAAGATTTCTAAAAACGCCTCAGCTTCTCGGGGGCAAGCCCCCAAGACCCCCCATGATGTAAGTGTTTACGAGGTGAAGCTATTAGTACCAATACTACAAGTATAGTTTTTACAACAAAGAACTTTATACAAAAGCCTCGCCACCTGGTTTCTTGGCTTTACCTTTCAGGTGCTGAGTATGTTATGGCTATGGGCATACCAGCAAACAGTGTGTTCATTATACTTATTGTATGAATCTTGACAAGAGATGAGTGTAAAGAACATTTTTAACCCAACATATGTCGTTTCGTTCAAAACGAGACACGTTTCCTTACAACTAATGGAAACTGTCGGTGTGGAGAGCTACTTACTTAATTTGGCTACAGAAATCATTTGGAGAGTCACAACAGGTATGCAAAAAGTGCATTTTTTCGCGGGGGGGGGGGGGGGG
>JAHWFP010212898.1:16649-44648 GCA_023313725.1 Lithobius niger
CCCCCCCCCCCCCCCCGGTCATCGAAAATTTGGTGCTCACATTTTCATTTCCTCCACCCCTCCCCCCCCTGGCCATAAATAATGACCAGTCCCTAATACATATATTTGAACAGTTAAAAAAAAATTGAAAATTTTGCTCCACCCCCCCCCCCCCCGGCCCACTACCATCTTACCTTAAACATTTACACTTTTTTTTAAATGACGATCAAGATCGTTTTAATAGGTTTTTGGAGTCTTTCTCAAAAGAAGTTAATAACACTCTAAAAGCGATCAATGAATGAAAATTTCATTTTGTTCCACTAGCACAGGGTAAAGTTTAAGATAAATATGTATGACCCATGCACAGATGCGTAAATTGCACTCATTTACATTTTGAAATAAATGTTATGAAATAAGGAATGGTTTCCTCAGATGTCAGTGAATATTTTCTAAGGAAACTGCATACCTAACCACAATGGGGTACAATGGAGTATAACTATACAGGCGTATACCTAACTATATAAGGGAGTATAGTTATGTGTACGTATATTTATGTATACCCCCTTATGTATATAATAATAATGTAATTTACCACTACTAAGTGGATGGTTGCCGGAAGGGGTGTGAGCCGCTAATACCGTACCATTTAAAAAAAAAAAAAAAAAAAAAGACGAAGAGTGAGTCGTTCTAATGTACGTTAATTGTTGGAGGAGGAGGCTTGTGAACCGATCGTGAGGTAAGGACGAACGTCCTCAGTCATGAGCTCCCGCCGGAATCCGGACTCAGTGTTTGCGCTCACAGTCTCAGAACGCAGAGCATTCCAGGCTTTTACCACGTGTATAGAGAAAAAATGTTTCCTGCAGTCAAGCCTTGAACCCTGGGTCGCAAGTTTCCAGGAATGGCCTCTAGTAACCTGCAAGAGGGGTGCCAGGTCAAAGAATGGCAAATCCACCTTAATCAGATTTCGCAATATTTTATAAGTAAGAATGAGATCAAAGCGCAATCTACGTAATTTAAGCAGCTCCAGCCCCGCTCGAGTGAGTCGTTCCATATGGTCCAATTCACGAAAACCAGGGAGTCCCTTGGTAAATCGTCTCTGCACCGATTCAATTAGGTTAATATCCTTAACAAGATACGGCGACCAAACTGGTGTCGAATATTCAAGAACTGGACGGACAAAGACCCTGAAAGCCCAAATCTTAGTATTTATGTCCCCAGACGTAAAACATCTGTTAACAACAGCCAAGCGTCTGAATGCCAATGAACTAATCTTTCGACAATGACGCGATGACTTGAGGTCCTGAGAGAACCAAATACCCAGGTCCTTTATATCCTCCACCAAAGGGAGGTCCTGTCCCTCCATCATGTAACGGTAGTCACTATGTGGGGATCCAATATGGAATGTCTAACATTTTAAGATGGAGAGAGGCAACTGCCAAAGACGGGACCATTGAAGAACCTCATCTATTTCCTTTCCAAGTGCTGCTGAAGGACCTGGTGTCAAAATTTCAGCTGAAATTTTGATATCATCACCGAATTTTACCCCTAATGGATTGGAGGCGGGTAGAGTTAGGTCGTTAAGGTAAATAAGGAAAAGAAGAGGGCCAAGCACCGATCCCTGCGGGACACCGCTAGGTACACTGACCCTCCTAGACAGTGTCTGTTCGATGATTACCTGCTGTGATCGATCCTGTAGGAAGGAGGAGAGCCAATTTAGAAGATGCCCACCAATGCCACAACCTTCAAGTTTTAGTAGAAGTTTGCGGTGAACAACTGACTCGAATGCCTTCCTGAAGTCAAAATATACCACATCACTCTGAGCCCCCACGTCCAACGCTGAGATCCACCGGTCCAAAACGTTCAAGAGCTGGTGGGTAGCAGAAACACCTGGGAGAAAACCATATTGGTCACGTCTGATAATGGAGAAATCATTCAAGTAACATAGTAGGGAGTCACGAATAACTGACTCCATAACCTTACAACCAACACAGGTTAGTGCTATCGGTCTATAGTTTGATGGGTCCGAAGGTGAACCCTTCTTAAAAACTGGCACGACAATGGCCTCTCTCCAGTTGTTAGGTATTTCACTTAATTCAAAAGACAAAGTGAACAACTTTGATAAAGGGTAGCAGATTTCAGAGGATATTTTCTTTAGAAGAAAGGCAGAGAAACCGTTAGGCCCGCAGGACCTGCTAGGCCTAAGGGATTTAAGAGCTGAAAGAACGATGTTATGACCAAGTGGTCCTCGGAAGGAGGGGAGAGAGCGTGAGGATTTTGTTTTCTGGCGATAGAACTTAAAGAGGGACGTAGCATTTCCATCGCGAAGCACCCGTTTCTCCTTTTCGCTGTACCACGTCTCAGCTGCATCAGAATAAAGTCTACGTGCTTTATTATACTCCTGTAAGGCTACAGTGTCGGAAGACACCTTGTATTTCTTCCAGAGCTTAAGCTTTGATCGTCCAAGCTTTTTAAGGAAATAGGGTTGGTGGTTTCTTGTTGATGTTATGTCCTTGGGGTAGAACCTCTACAGCCATCCAAATGGCGCTTTAAGATGCTACAGAAGCAATTCCAGGCATCATGGATAGAAGTGTGGGTAGAGAAAATAAGGTCATCCCAATTTACATTTCGAAGTGACGATTTAAGGGTGGCAAAGTTAATCTTGCCCATTAACTGATCTGCGCAACCCTGATTGGGATTTTGGGAACTTACATCTTCCGTCAGGTTCAATTTGAAAGACACCAAGCAATGGTCACTATTTCCAAAATGGGGACCAACCTGAAGGTCAAACAAAAGCCGGTCATCGTCAGTAAAGACAAGATCAAGAATGTTTGAGCCGCGCGTGGGCTTATCCACCCGCTGAGTAATACCCAGTGGTAAGATCAAATCGAGGAAGAGACGATGATAGGGGTCACTAGCGTGGACCCGATTCCAATCCACACTTGAGAGGTTAAAGTCCCCCAACGTAACATTTGAATGCTCGGCGTTCTGGGAGTTGGCTATAAACCTACAAATATCTTCAATCCCCCTCTCCATTCTACTATCAGGAAGGTAACAGAGTGTGAATGAGACATTTAAACAAGGGAGTGAAAGGACCATTCCCTCAACCTCTGAAGAAACTTCAACAAGTAAAGCCTGATGCTCAATACGGTGAAGGATCATCAACCCACCACCGCGGCTGCCACGGTCGCGTCTCACAACCCCGTACCTGTTTAGGTTAGCAACCATCGCACTAGTGAAGTCCTGATGTAGCCAGGACTCAACAACAAATATATGATCAAAATCCCCAAAATCAACCAAGCTACGAAAACAGCCAATATTTCTAATCACACTCCGTGCATTAATAAGTGCACAAGACAGACACTTTGCAGCTTTCTTATTTTGGTGATGTGGCTCTTGCAACACATTGGGGGGGACCCCATTTACAGCATCTAGTTTTCCTGTGCGACATGAAGAGCCAGGAGAGACTGTCGAAGAGCGCTCTTGCCTTTAGCGGTTAGATGAACACCATCCCTAGCCAGAAGCGTTGGATCGTGCACAATTTCGTTATCCATGGATAAGAAGGAGAAGTTTTCATCAATACACATTTTCCTGATTAGGGTATTTGTATGTTGGATCTGGTGATCCAGCTCCCGATGCTCTCTCTTCAGCCTAGGAAAAAGTCCAATTAGAGTAATGCGGGACTTAGGACATGCTATTTTCAGCGAAGTTGTAAAGTCCGAAAGATAGGCTGCAATACGGTGAGGCTGGAGCAATCCCACATTATTGGTTCCCGCACAGATAGTAAAGGAACCGCACTTCTCACTAGTTTGAAGGAGTTCTGGCAACTTTGAAGAAAGTTCTTCGACCATCAAACCCGGGTAGGTAAACGTAATAGATTTATGATGTTCACTTCCCTTTAAGTTCCGTACATGCGAGTCTCCAAGGATAGTCGATCTCTCCTCCCACGATTTTATAGGAGCTGCAGCCTCTAAGATGGGACTGTCATTTTTGGTTTTTTCCCCAGAGATAGGGTTAAGACTATGGTTGTGCACACTTTCGTCTGATCTAGTGCGGTTTTTTGATGCACACAGGGCAGTGACATGCGGCGTGAGGTCCGAAGCTGCATCAGAGTCGCGGTTACAACTGACGAGTGGATAGGGATCAACTGGACCAATTGGGGTCCCAGCATCTCTTCGGTGACGTATTCGTTTATTTTTGAATCCTCCACGCCTGAAGGTAATGTTATTTTCCAAGATATTAATGTGTTCAGGTTGATCCTCGCCAACACTTAAACTAGGATTTTTGTCTTGGTCCACGTGTGCTGATAGGATAGTTAGCAACCCATCATTTGTTAGGTTCAGTTTTATTTTCAACTCTGCAATCTGACCAGCACCGGTTGCACTATACGGTGGAATTTCGTTCCCTGAGGTTCCCGAATCAGTAGTGGGGACCTCAGCCGATATTTTAGACAAACTGGAACTCATAGTGGACAACCTATCCTCAAGCTTGGAAATTAAAACCTCAGTGTACTCGTTTAGAATTTGCTGCTGTTTCGCAAAAAAAAAGTTTAGACCAGGTCTCACAACTTGTTTTAAAAATTTCGAACTTGGACTCCAAGGCACTTGTAAGGCTCTGTGTGACTGTATCAACCTTGGTATTTAATTCGGCCATATCAAGATCTTTTTCCAATGTTAACTCTTCCATTTTACTGAGTAGTCGTGATGATAAGTCATGGGGCAGTGAATTTTTTGTCAATTCTATGGAAGCATCGAGTGTGGAGCATTCGTGTAACGGGGTACTCTGGCTCTTCCTCACTGACAAGTTTGGAGTTTGCAAGGAGTCAAAGTAAATGGTTTTTCTTCTGCAAAACTGCTGTTTAGGGTCGGAATTCTTTTCCCCTGTACGAGGAGTACCTTTAGGACCCTTATAAAAAAAAAATTTCCGATGTTATTTTATTTCTTGAGAGACAAATTGTGCCTTGATTGTCTACTTTGAGTGAGGTTGGGTTGTTAACGAATTGTCCCATCCCCATCCCAATCTTGTTCAAGAAGTTTTTCAGCCACATCACTTCCTTGGAGGCATGAACACATAGCGATGTATTATGCTTCCACCGTTGAAAATGCTGTTGCTTCTTGCTTCCTACTTCGCAATGTGACTGCGGCACCTGCTAAGATTCCGACGCATCCGCTGTATGATCTTCGATCGGTGACATCAGATGCCCAGTCCGAATCTGAGTAGAACTGGAACTTCGCGTCTTCTTTTCGGTAATAGAGTTTTACGTTTTTGGTCTTCTTTAAATATCTTAAGATATGTCTAACTCCACTCCAATGCGCTTCTGTAGAATCGTTGTTAAACTGGCTACTGCATGAGCGAGATCTAGTCTCTTGCCGTTTGCCAAATATAGGAGACTTCCTATAGCTTCTCTATGGCATCGAGCTTCGTGGTGATTCTCTATCTCCGTTTTCTTCTCCCCTTTCGAGAATTTTGTTCCCGGATCCAACGGAGTGGCAGCTGGTCTTGCGACTTCCATCTTGAAGGTTTGTAGGATCTCCTGTACATAAGCGCTTTGGTCGATAGCGATCGATCTATGTTCGAACTGGCTTATTTTGATCTCAGTGATGAGATCTCTTCCTTTGAATCTTTGATTCAGGTTATGCTTGAAGGCGTCGAGCGCTTCGTCATCATGCGATGATTAGGGTATCATCAATGGGGTATCATCGACTCCAAGGTTAAAATGGCCGACTCTGCTTGACGTGGCCAAGGGGATGTCTGCATTTTTTAATGTTTCTGTTTATCTCATATTATTGGATTAGTCACTTATGGATATGAGGCAGCTGGACAACCCCTTTACTTCATATGCAGCATGTCTAAACAGCCAATGCAGTAAGTGTTAATGCTCTGCTGATATCGTGTTCCTGTTAAGCCTGACCGCTCCAGCTCTTCGCTCATAACTTGCTCGTAAGCACGCTCTACCCGCACGTTGTCACCATGGAAACCGCAGAGCTAACCTCGCTCATTGAATCCTCTATCAAGAAAGCGCTTGAATCAGAGCAATTCGTGCAGCTTAGCAAACGATTGTTAAATCTGTAACGGAAGCCGTGCTCAAAGAACTTAAACAGGCAATAGATTTTAACGTTGAACAAATTCACGCTGCAGAGAAACAGATGGATTCATTGCAGTCTCGTTTTGATTCAGTTGAGGCAGATTTTTCTACTACCGTCAATGAACTAGAGCAGTACACTCGCAAAAATTCTATTAGGATTTTTGGAGTGCCTGACGCAGAAAATGAAGTAATAAAACATGTAGCTGCCAATCTAATCAAAGAAAAATTAGGCGTAACACTCCAGCCTACAGATATAGATAATTGTCACCGCGTTGGTCGTACTGGCACAAAAGATAAACCACGAGCTATTATTCTGAAACTTACAACCCATGAAACCAAAGTGGAAATCATTAAAAACAGGAAAAAACTGAAAGGGACCTCGCTTGTGATTAAAGAGGATCTCACAAGGCAAAACCAAGACCTTCTACAGGTTGCTGGAAAAAGTATGGCTTCAAATGCGTTTGGTCTAGGGATGGGAAGATTTTTATGAGATCTGCTTCTGGTCGTATAAGGCAAATTCGGCGTCCAAGTGATATTGATTAAAAGTTGCTTACTCACTCAAGGGTGTCCAATTTTACAGAGCCTGTCATCACTAATTATACTTTATTGTAGCTGAATACTCAGGACTTCTCGGTTAAATTGGTGCTAACAGTCTAGGCAAGCTGTCCAAGCTTCCATGATTTGCTACTAATGCAAACATCCATCCTACTTTTGGTTTTGTGCTAAATTTATCAAATATTTATTCCTATATTTGCTTACTCTCCATCTATCCTAACATACATACAAAATTGTTACACATATTGTCTTATGCAACCTATTTGTTATTGATCACGTTTTTTAACCTAGATTTAATTTTATTACTGTTGAAATCCCTGTAGGATATGTTTTAGGGTTACTGTTATTTGGATTCTTATTTGCATGATCTGTTGTAAGAGCCTTAGGCTTTACACTTACGCTCTAGCTGTAAATACCCCCGCTTCTCTGCAGACATCCCCTATCTGTCCCTCCCACCCATTTCCCTCCTCAAACTCGTTGTTCCCTCCTAGCTACTTGTAGTAATTCTTTGTTATTTGTGTTTGTGTATGTGTATTTATCTCTTTCACAGAAAGTAGTGAACCAGCAGATCGTGATTTTCTTGCTTCATTTGATATTGATAGTAACCAACCATCCTGTAAACTTAGGAATGACTCCTACTGCTCAGCGAATGATCTTTCTAAAACCATTAATTCGTACTCTTTAGGCACTTCTTTTATTTTAATGGGCATTAATGCACAGAGTCTGAATGCCAACTTTTCTGATCTTGAAATGCTCGTTTCAGGCTTTGAAAGCATGCCAAATGTTATTGCTATTTCGGAAACTTGGATCGAGAATGGACAGGAGGATTTATTCTCTTTGAATGGCTTTAGGAACATCGGATCCAATAACCTGAAAAAACATAATGATCATGGTGGTGTCATGCTATATCTCGATGTTTCACTAAATTTCAGAACGAGGGAAGACCTGCAGTTAACGGTGAGCAGATATGTTGCACAGTCTTTATTCGTTGAAATTGAACGCTGCAATCAAACAAATATTTTAATATAAATTAATTTATATTCTTGGTGATTTCAATATAAATCTTCTTGACTATTCATCAGACAAGCAGGTTTCTAGCTTCCTGGATACAGTTCAAAGTGCAGGTCTCGCACCCACTATTAGGCTACCTACTCGTATAACTACCACATCTGCAACTCTTATAGACAACATTCTTTCTAATAATCTCGTAGACCCGTGCTTCTCTGTTGTATTTACCAACAAGATTTCCGATCATCTAATAACCTCTCATACTGTATTTATGAACAGCTCTCTTCCTGAGCAGCCTCCTACAAAAGCATTTCGTTTTTTTTACTCCTAAAGCTATCGCTGACTTTCATATTTCCCTATCAAATACGAACCTTCTCCCCGCAGTTAAATCATCCGCCCAATATTGCTATAGTTATTTCCTTACAGAGCTTCAACGTATGTTTAATACCCATTTCCCTTTACGTCCATATAAACCGAACAGCAAAAGTAAGTCCAGCCCTTGGCTTACCCAAGGTATCCTTAAATCCTGCTCTACAAAGGCGAATCTGTATCGGAAATTTTTGCACAATCGCTCAACTTTGAATGATCAAATGTATCGTGATTACAACAGGATACATGTCAAGGTTATAAAGGCAGCCAAAAAAGGACACATCCAGGAGTTGTAAACTGCTTCTGCTAATGATTGCAGGGGGACATGGAAAGTGATTAATTCTCTGCTTGGATCTAAAAAACAGAAATCATGTCCTCTTGCAATCTTGCTCAACAATAAAAAGGTCACTAATCCGTCAGAAATTGCTTTGGCTTTTAATGACTTTTTTGTTTCTATTGGTCCTGCCCTTGACAAATCTATACCTATGCCAGAATTGACAACTGCATCCACCTCTGATATCAATAATGCTAACACTTTTTTCTTTGCCCCATCCACTCCAACTGAAGTTTCTGCGGTAATCAAGAGTTTATCCCCCACTTCAGCTGTAGGTAGTGACCAAATTCCGTTGAATTTAATAAAGAGTGTTGCTGATGTCTTAGCACCAACATTATCAGAACTCGCAAATTTATCCTTTGAACAGGGAATTGTTCCTCATGAACTTAAAATAGCTCGTGTTATCCCACTGTTTAAGGGTGGTAACAGCTTGATTATGAATAATTATCGTCCCATATCAATTTTGCCTGTTTTCTCAAAAATTATTGAGAAACTTGCTTATAAAAGAATGTACAGTTTTCTTGACAAAAATAACATATTAAGTGACCATCAATTTGGATTCCGGTCAGGTAGATCCACTGAATCAGCTACTCTATTGTTCTGTCGAGATGTCATTAAGGCTTTAGAAGAGAATAAGTTTGTGATTGCGACTTTCATTGATCTGAAAAAGGCATTTCGACACCGTTAATCATGACATCCTAATTCAGAAATTAAGTCAATATGGATTTCGTGGATTATCTAGTAAGTGGTTCCGTAGCTATCTTACTAATCGCTCACAGTATGTCGAACTTGCATCTGCCAAATCACAAATTGCTGAAATTAAGTGTGGCATACCACAGGGGTCAGTTCTTGGACCGCTCCTGTTTCTTATATACATAAATGATCTTCCATTAGTTTCTGATTTATTGAAATTCATCTTATTTGCTGATGATACCACGCTATATCTTGCAGGAAAGAAGTTGTCTGATGTCATAAGAGTTGTAAATGCTGAGCTTCAAAAGTTAGTAATTTGGCTGAACTCAAACAGACTCTCTTTAAATTTGCAAAAAACTAACTTTATTATCTTCCGTCTGAGACAAAAGCCATGTTCTAGAGACACACCACTTGTTATTAATGGAAATGAGATTACAGAGGTATCCTCAACTAGACTCCTAGGTCTCTATATTGACAGACACCTCACATGGAATGATCATGTTGGTGTCATTGCTCAGAAAATATCTCGCAGCGTCGGAGTAATTCAGAAATTATCACCTGTGCTGTCATCCTCCTCTTTAAAATTACTGTACTACAGTCTTGTCTATCCATACCTAAATTACTGTGTTCTTGCTTGGATGAACACTAGCAAAACCAATCAAGGGCGTCTCATTAAACTCCAGAAGAAGGTAGTCCGTTCTATTTGTCACCGTTCATCCAGGGAGCATTCTCTGGCTTTGTTCAAACAACTACAAATTCTACCTTTACCGGATTTGATTTCATTCAGAACGTGTCTTTATGCTTTTAAGCAGGAAAGCAATAACATTGGTCATCGTTTGGCTGTCCGCAACTCCTCTGTCCATTCTCACTCCACTAGACAGCATGGTCAACTTCATTATGAATTCCATCGCACTGAGCTAAGTAAACGATCATTGAAAGGCAGAATTACTCCAATCTGGAATCAAATTTCTACAAATATTAAATCTGCCACCACTCTTCACTCTTTTCGGAAAGAACTTTTTACATACACCTTGAAAAATGCATCCACTGTAATTTCGTAGAGAGTCATCAAAATTTTCTAAATTATAAATTTTCTTTCTTTTTCTTTTTCATAGTTTTTTTTTCTCTTTTTCTGTTTCTGTCGGTGCTCTTCGTTCTGTTTGTCCCCACCTTGTCCTGTCACGTTTCCTTGTCATGTTTCCTTGCTTTCCTTGTCATGTTCCCATACATCCTCGTCATGTTTTGTTTTTTCGTGTTTGTTTTTGTCATATGGTTAAGTCTTTACTATGTGTCTTGCTTCAATTTGCATTGATTTATTTGACGTTTTTCCTTTGGCGTAAAAAAGACCTCGGTCTTATCACAAGATCTTGTTTCATGTATATATACTATGCAATAAAAGCCATTTCTGATTCTGATTCTGAATGTACACGCCTATGATGATTCCGTCTTCCATGTTGTAATACACGCAGGGATCTGCTACTGATTCCTTGAATCCAATTTCTTTTAGGAACTCTTTCTAGGTATGTATTCCATTCCCTTCCGGACTGGTGGAGTCCATATAAACTTTTATGGAGTTTGCAGACATAGTCTTCTTTGCTTTTCTTTATAAAAGGTTTCGGCTGCTCCATGTAAGTTTCTTCTTGTAGTTTACCATTTAAATAGGCTGCCGTGATGTCCATCTGGTGAACTTTCCAGCCTAGCTCAACAGCGATGGCTATGAGCGTCCTCACTGATTTTAGCTTCAGAACAGGTGAGTACGTCTCCTTGTAGTCTATGCCTTCGACTTGCATAAAACCTCGTGCTACAAGCCTAGCTCTGTATCTTTCCAAGTGTCCTTCTCGACTTGATGATTTTTCTTCCTGGTGGTCTGGGAACGAGCTCCCATGTCTGGTTGTCAGCGAGATTGTTCAACTCCTCCTTCATTGCTTGTTCCCATTGGCTCGCCTCGGGTCCTTTTAGGGCTTCTTCAAGAGTCTGCGGCTCCTCTCTGGTTTCTTCAAGTCGAATGGTGTTACATTTCATTTGAAACTCTCTCCTTTCGGCTTATCTCATAGACCTCTGGATAGGCTTTAGCTCTACTTGTATAGGCAAATTGGTTCGGTCTTGATCATATCGACTTTCATCAATTTCAAAGGGGCCTTTCTTCTGGCGATTCATCTTGTCTCTTTTCATTTATGTTGGATGACTCCCCCTGCTTTGGATTTTCCACAAGCACGACTTCTCCGTTTTCTGCAGGCAACTCGTCTTCAAAAATTATTTCAAAAGGTACTGAGTGGTCTTCCTCTGTCTTGACTTCAAAGGCATTTTCTCTTAAGAATGGGAAGACAGTTTCTTTAAACTTCACATCTCTGCTTAAGATAATTTTATCCTCTCTAAAGTCCCACAATTTCTACCCCTTGACTCCGTCAGGGTAGCCTACAAAAACTGTTGCTACTGCTCTTGGTTCAAGCTTTTGTTTGGGGATGCCCTTATAAGATGTATACATTAGTATACCAAAGATATACCAAAAGTATACCTTAGTACACCTTCGTATACATGGCATACTAGTGTGTATACATTACATACTATACTCCCAAGAGTATACACTATACATTCAAGTATGCCTTTTTTGTGCATGGTGTACTGTGGCGTATACGACAGGGTATACAAATATGTATGCAGTATACTCCAGGACATACAAACATGTATAAAGTATGAAGTATACTGTATGGAGTGCACAATGGTACACTTAAGGGTATATAAGTATGTATATAGTATGGAGTACACCATATGGAGTATACAATCGTATACTTCATGGTATACTAGTATGTATACAGCATGGAGTACATCGTATGGAGTTTACAATGGTATACTTCATGGTATATAAATATGCATATAGTATGAAATATACAGTATGGAGTGTGCAATGGTATACTACAGGGCACACAAATCTGACCACAGCACATATATTGCAGTATTCCTCCTTTGACGAAACACTTCAGTATACAAATCTGAATAGGATAATGGTATTGTGGAATGAAAAAATACACTAACACCACCTCGAACATTAGTTAAGTAGTTCAGCTTGAATTTTCGGGGATTTTCCTGTCCCCTTCTTCTGAAGCACGAATGGCGTACGCTGCCTTCTCTTTCACATACTGCAGTTTGGTTGTCGCTACGGTTAGGCCTATCTCTTCGGCTAACCACTGACCTTTATGTCTCGAAATGGACTGCTCCTTATTTGCTTCTCCTTCCGATGCTGTCTGTGTTGTGGAATGTCATCCGAGCAGTTTCCAACTTTGATCCAGTCTGGTTTTATCCCTAGGACTGATCAGGCAATTGATATAGTCGTATGTTGGATCTGTTAAGGTTATCAGGGGCACCCCATGGTGTGAGAATCTTTTAATGGCTAGTGACTCGAGAGCTCTTAAGTGAGCTTCTTGCATGGTGTTGGATTTAAATAAAATCCCTTCCAATCGATCTCGTGCTTGAATTTCTTGTGATGTTGTGCTATGCCATGAAACTTCTCTCGAAAATTCTGAATGCCGACAAGCTCATTTTACTTGGCTAACTAACGAATTTGGAAGAGACAATAATGCTTACGCCAACTTGAAGTTTCAGATTGCTTCTGCACTGCGAATTTTCAGCAGGATTCACTAAAGTTTTTCAACTAAGTCTTCTGCCTTCATCAGTGTAACGGCGGACGCTACGACGGTTCAGGTGCTTGTAACGCCCCCGGTTTCCTGGTGTACGTGGAGTTTCAGCTTGAGGTTAATCGGTGTTAATGACGACTTTTTACGTTATTCAACACAGCATGGGCGACTGTCCCAGCATGGGGCATGGAGCGCCGTTCCTAATTAAAGGGGCCTAACCTTAAACTGTCGGTATCGCTGCCACCAACGGTGGATTTAACTGTTTTACTAGCTAAAATCTAAAGATGGGCTACATATTTAATTTTACACTAAAATACAATTAATCAATTCTAGCAAACGACTGAAGCTTAAAACTCCTGGTTTTATTTTTGCAACAGAGAATGAAAAACAATTTACATTACGTTTGCTTCTAAAAGCTCTTGAATACAATTATTTAAAAGTAGCAAGTTTGAATATACCTTAGTACATCGCAAATCAGACAAACACACTTGGTTTGAATAAAAGTTTAAAATTTTCACATTAGAAAAAGTAATATTAGGTGCTCCCGGAGACACCCACAAAACGTAACAGCCGCAACTGATAGAAGTCTGACAGTATGTTTCTTATGATCAACCGTCCACAGTTATGTTTCTAAGTTTTCCAAGTACAAAAAGATCAACCTCCCTTAGTTCCCTCGAGAACTGTTCTAAGTTATAAAAAGCCCGGCAATTTTACACTTAGGCATCAGTTTGTTTCAATTTGACTTCCACAAAGATCAAACCGTCAATTAGTTTAAGTTAAAAATCCATTTAAAATAAACTGGAAAAGTTGGTTTTCAGTAAGAGAACCACTCTGACGTTATGGGGAGAGGAAACCTAAGATGCCGCTACAGGCGTCTCCACCATAATTTTCCCTAGCTAGAGAGTTAAGTTAAGTTTTAAACTAAAATTTAGAATATGGGGGTCCTAAACTGAACTTTCAAAAGCTAAACTATAACATACGAACCACTACCATCGTGCCCGGCATGGCATTCCCCGGATATGGCGTCTCCACTCCCGACTTGCGTGACCCTTCTCTAGCTTGAGATCTGTGAGCTGTGCTAACGATTGAGTTCTGGGGCTGGAGTTTTATACACAATACCGGAAGTAGGCGCGGACGCCGAGGATAGCTGCGGGGGTCTGATTGGCCGAGGGCCTCGAGAACAATGGAAAGTGGGAGGTGAAGTCGGTTGAACAAAGGGACTGGGTGCAGAGCCGTTTGAAGGAGTAGGGACATGTAAACGGAAAAGACAGGCCTGTTTTGAGTTTTACTCAATTGAACATTGGGAAATAGGCATTTACTTTGTATTATTGGCTACGGATTGAATATTTACATGTTTGCAACGTGAATAGGCTCTTGTTAAAGCTTAATACTTTGGCTTGGGTAATGCATAAAGCATTACTATTAAATTTTATAAGCTTTAACTGTAAACTGCAGTGTTATACACCACAACTAGTTTTGGCTGGGGGGGGGGGAATTGAGGGTTCGAAGTTTTTGCAAAGTTTGACTTTCGGATTGGGTTTGAACAGATCTTTTATAAACATCTTTTAGTTTTTAATAGTAGATCAAGCTATCTGTAGTGTTTGAAAGGTCTCAGTCGGGTCTAGAGGAGAACTAAAACAAACATATATACCCTGAAAATTCGTGTCCGGTAGAATGCCAGGTCGTAGTACGTTTGGACACATGATAGCGTTTCTGGGGGTAAAAGATTATTATAAAAGGATAAATGTGGTTAAATAAACTAGCTTAGTAGGATGCTGTAATGCATTAAGTAACTGGGAACGTTTTAACGTTTAATTTGGAAGTTAAAATTGATCGTTGTGGAAATTTTTCATATGGATTGCGGCCGACAAACACAATAAAAAATATCACACTTCAAATTGTTGTCTGTACCAATCCTCGATGTTCAGTACCTGCGCAGAGGAAGCTCCTCCTAAAATGCACTAAGCTAGTGTATTCGGGCTTTTTGCCCTAAAAGAAAAAGGATAAAATGCAAATACAAAAGTACAGAGTTTCGTAATGGCGGCCATGATGAAGGTGCGATGTGGTGGGTTTGAGGTGATCTTCAAACGTAGTTGAATGGTTCTTCCTGGTGGAAAGTCCGGATTTGGGCTTCCCCAAGAGTCTTGTATTTGAACAGGCTATTAAATGTCGAAGAGTTTGTGAGAATCGGACCATTATTGTACGTGTAATGGGGCCAACTGCCAGTTACGTTGACAGTGGCTCCCTCTCTTCTCCTTCTTTAGGTGGTGGTGGAGGGAGGTAGGCTTTCCACATGTAAGAGAAAGCTCTGGTGTGGTAATATTGGCTATTCCTTTGTGCGGGTTCTTGGATATTCATGAGTTTCACTTGATTGTTTCTGAGAAACTGAATAGCAAGGCATTTGAGGGCTCGTAGGTGTGGCTCGAAGTGTTTGATTTGAGTATTATTATGGTTTGTTCCCAGGCTATTTCATGATGGAGGCGGTGATGGTGGGCCACAATTCCATTTTCTTTGACTTTATCCTCGACGTCCGTCATGTGCACTTCAACCCGTTTGCTATTCCGTCTCTTGGTTTCCCCTACGTAGATACTGTCACGAAGTTTACCGCTATGGTACCCGGGGGCGGTAAACACGTGCTCTAGTGTGCAGTATTCTGTTTGGTGGTGTTTTAAGCGGTAGCGAGTGTGTCACGATGCGTAGGAGGGCAGAGCGTGGTTCGGTACGGTACGGCCTCTTGTACAAGACGTTTACGGGCTTGAATACTGCGGGAGCGTGCATCCAACACGCCAGAGGTCCTTGGATCAGGTGGAACCGGTAACTATGGTGAGTCATGAACTGTTTGGATTTGCCTTTGGATTGAAACCAGTATTTGTCTCTCCCAACTTTTGGTTTATTTTGATGCAACAAGACGGAATTGGTAAAAAAATACAATCGGACTTCGCTACTCGTACGGCAGAAGATGATGTTTGCCCCTGCGTTGTCAGCTCCTGGGTTGGGAAAAGCTTTCTCTGGGTTATAGACTCGGTATCATTCATGCAGGGGTTGTGAGGGTTAGTTGCCATCAGCGACCTAATCGTTGAAACCCCTTGCAAACGGAAATAATCATAATCCGGTCGTAGGCTATGCTTAAAACGTATCAGGTGTTAAAAGAATAGGCATCCTTGGCTAAGTTCAAGAGCATAAACTGTGCTGGTAATCCCTTGCCTAATCCATGGAATAAAAATGGCGGATGGCATCCATGTTTGTTTCCTTCCTTCTACTTAGGTGGGCAGAAGTCAAAGGTAGAGTAACAATGGGAGTAAAACGTCCAGCCGCTACGACTGCTAAGCTCGGAAAAAAAAAAGTAAACAAAAACGAATCGAACAGCTGGGAGCGACAACGCAAGTGCAACAATATCTCCGCCCATGTGGCATTAAGAAAGTTTAAGTTCTAACAATATAGATGGCGAGTATTGTTGGGCTTACAGCTTATATGATCTGGGGTTTAACAATAAACGTAGTGAAAGTATAATACAAGGATTATTGCAACAACAGGACTACGTGATTAACATTGTCTTACTCTAGTACTGTAAAATCCACTTAGGTTGTATTTTCCTCGGCCGAGGGATTGGTGTTAAACCAGGTAATGTGGTCTTAGTATGATTTGCAAAGTTTGCTTATTTGCTGGTTATATGTAATATGTAAATGTAGGTTTTCAGGTTTTTGCTTAACTCTAGAGTTTTATGGCCAGAGTAAGCCTTAAAGGTTGGAGAGGGAGGAGGCCGTTGGCAAGTGTCACGCTCGTGTCGATATCACCAGAAAGGGGTTTTTAAGGGGCCCTTGCGTGACACTGTGACAGTCCCCCCCCCTCCCTCGACAGGGGGTGCGAGGGACATCGGGGTACAAAAGCGGGGACAAAAAGAGCAACAGGGATGCAAGCAAGAAAGGCAACAAACTTAACTCAACAAGCAGTTTAAAGATATTATCACGGGGAAACATCATGTGGTGGCAAGTCGAGGAGGTTTAAATCGGGGAGGAAGCGTTTTAAACGGACCGATGGGACAGGGCGTGTTAAGATGTCAGCTAGGAGGTCCCTGCCTGGGCAGAAGCGAAGTAGGACGGTACCAGCCTCAATTAGGCTGCGCAGGTACCATACTCGACGGGCATAGTGCTTAGAACGAGTGGTAGCGCTAAGCGAATTTACCAAGTCGATGGCCGACCGGCTGTCGGAAAAAAGAGGAGATGGGTCGGGTATGAGGGAGGAAAGCCCAAGTTCAGTAAGCATACCACGGACCCACTCAAGGTCCTTACAACAGTCCGTCATGGCCATAAGCTCAGCTTCGGCGCTGCTCAGCGCCACCATTTTCTGTTGCTGGTGCGCCAAGTAATAACGCACCCCCCGAACTTGATTAAATGACCATTAAAGCCACGGGCATCATTTGTACTACCCCACGTGGCGTCAGAAAAAGCTGAGACGGGATCGTCCCTTCCCCAAGGGAAGAATAGGGAATAGTACATGGTGGCCTTCAAGTAGCGGACAACACGTTTGGCCGCCGACCAGTGGAGTTGTGTAGGTTTAGAATTTGTAACGGCGGACGCTACGACGGCTCAGGTGCTTGTAGCGCCTCCGGTTTCCTGGTTTGACACGGAGATTCAGCTTAAGGTGTTGCGGTGATTATTGCGACTTTTACGGCATAAGCACAGCAAAGGCTACTGTCCCAGCATGGGGGATGGAGCGCAGGGTCCTAAATTAAAGGGGCCTAACCTTAAAACTGCTGGTACTTCACTGCCACCAGCGATGGAAATTTAACTGTTTATCAAGAGCTAAACTAAAAATGGTTTACATATTTATTTACACTTAAACAGTTACTCGATTAGCAAACGACTGAAGTTAAAAACTCCTGGTTTTTATTTTAAACAACAGAGAATGAAGATAACACTTTACATTATGTTAGCCCGAGAGCTTTTGAAACAAACTTATTTAAAAAGCACTAGTTTGAATTTACATTGTAGCAATTCACACGATTTTGCAACAAAACGACACTTGTGTTTTGAATGAACAATCAATTAAGTTTTTCGACTAGAAAAAGCAATACTGAACGCTCCGCAGAGTCGTCCGCAAGATTGAACAGCCTCGGCTGGTGACAATCTATCAAACAGTACGTTTCAAACACGCATGAAAGATCAACCGTTTCACAGTTTTGTTTCTAAGTGATAAAACAGAGCCTTAAACCTCCCAGAGTTGCTGTTTACAAGTCAACTCCTCAAATTATAAAAGCCTCGGCTGCTTATAAAGTCCGTCTGGAGTGAATAACCAATGAATCCCACACAAAGATCAAACCGTCAGTTATTTGAATTAATGTTTAAAACAAATAAGAAAGATTTTGGTTTTTAGTAAGAGAACCACTCTGACGTTATGGGGTGAGAAACCTAAGATGCCGCTACAGGCGTCACCACCATAATATTCTCTAGCTAGAGAGAGTTTGAGTTACAATTAAACTAAAATTTAGACTTGGGGGGTCCTAAATTAAATTTTCAAAAGCTAACAACAAACATACGAACCACTGCCATTTTGCCCGGCATGGCATCCCACGGACATGGAGTCTCCACTCCCGACTGGCGTGACCCTTCTCTAGCTTGAGATCTGTGAGCTGTGCTAACTATGCATTCTGGGGCTGGGGTTTTATGCACATTACCGGAAGTAAGCGCGGACTCGCGAGGTAGCTACGGGGGTCTGATTGGCTGAGGGGATCTCGAGAACAATGGAAAGTGGGAGGAGAAGTCGGATGAACAAAGGAACTGGGTGCAGAGCCGTTTGAAGGAGTAGGGATGGAAAAGACAGGCCTGTTTGAGTTTTACTCAATTGAACTTTCGGAAATAGGCCTTTATTTTAAATTATTGGCTACGGATTCCATATTCACATGATTGCAACGTGATTTGGCTCTTGTTAAAGCTTATTACTTGGCTTTGGTTAATGCAGAGAACATTACTATTAAATTTTATAAGCTTTAACTGTAAACTGCAGTGTTATACACCACAACTAGTTTTGGCTGGGGAGGGGGGCAAAAAGGGGTTTTCGAAGTTTTTGCACAGTTTGACTTTGGGAAATGGTTACACAGATCTTTTTAAGAATTCTTTTAGTTTTAATAGTAGTTCAAGCTATCAGTAGTGTTTGGTTGGGTTCCAGTCGGGCTGAGAGGAGAACTAAAATAAACACATATACACTGAAAATTCGTGTCCGGTAGAATGCCGATGTTTAATTACTTGGACTAATGGCAGCGTTTCTGGGGTTAAAGATTATTATAAAAGGCTAAGTAAATGAATAAATAGTCTAGCTTGATGTTATGCTAAAACGCATAAAGTTAAAGTGGAGGTTTGAACTCTAAAGTTAACGGACAACGTTTGATCTAAGTGGAAATTTTTCATAGTAGTTGCGATCGTTCAAACACAATAAAAAATATCACACATTAAAAATGGTTGTCAGTACATGGGCACAAGGTTTAGTGCCTTTCTCCTAAAATACAACTAAGCTAGAGTTTGGGGCTTTATGCCCGAAAAGAACAAGGATAAAATGAAAATACAAAAATACAGAGTTCAGTAATGGCGGCCATGTTGAAGGTGCGATGTGGTTTTGTGGTGATCTTCAAACGTGAATTACTGGTATTTTCTTGTGGAAAGTCCGGATTTGGGCTTCCCCAAGCATCTTGTATTTGGGCAAGCTATAGATGTTGAAAATTTGGAATGATTCTGTCCATTAACAAAAAAACGGCAGGATGTGCCTCGGTGAGGCATTTTGGATGCCTCAAGAAAAAAAATTTCAATTTTCTTGAAAAACAGGCGTTTTTCGGTGGCGCTCGTTTACACGCCCCCGGACGCAGGATTTTATTCGGGGTTCTTGAGAACTCGGAATAAAAGCTATAATGGAAAGGTTAGTGCACACAAGATATGCAAAAACACAAGACCGCTAAAATATTATATATAAAAATTGACAAGAAATAAAGTACACAGTTTACATAAATGTTGACTTCGCCGTTTTGTCTTTTTGAGGGACCAACGTTTTTGTGGCTCAGAGAACTTTAAGTAATTCAAAATTTACACGTTAAATCTTTACTGTTTTTGCAACCATTAACTAAATACTGTCCGCGCTGCTTGGTGCAGGAATATCGTACAAGTATTTGAAAATGGGGCAAAAAGACATTTATCAAGAAACACACTAGTTTTTAAATGAAAGTACAAAGTTAGGGTTTTTGTAAAAGCATACTGTCAAATGAGGCGTCCCGCTGCTTAATCGTTCGTACAAGTCCGGATTATGTCCGATTGCCGCGTCTTTTTTTTCTGTGTGACGGCCAAAAACACCTTGCCGTCCACCCTCAACCTAGGTTACGATAACTTTTAGAAGAGAATATTCTGTGAACACGCAGAAGAACACCGGCTCTATTTAACAGCAACTAATACCACTAGAATGGTTTAAGGTTACCAAACAACTTGTTTACATATGCAATTGGACACTGAAGGATTTTGAGATAAGACCCATAACTTAAACATAACCATACAACACTGGGAGGTTTTATGGATAATAACCAACAACCTTTTAATGACAGAGTTGACCTTTTGCCCTCAGAGGTGAGACAGACGGTTTTTTTTGGAAAGAAAACCATTTCGTTTAAAACTTAAAGAGGAGCCAACCGGGGACAAATTGCAGCTCCCGTAGAATGTCCCTAATGAACATTGAAATAGTGTCGTTAAAATCTTTGTAAATATTCTCCCACAAAGGGAGACGTTGATATTGACAAAAGGAGTAAAACATAGGTACTTAAAATTTAGGTGTGAAGGCCAAAACGGGAATTAACTGGGAGTTGCTTCAGGATGAGCTCCCAACAGACCAAAATGATAAAATTAAAAATGCAGTTAAAATTTAATTTTCAGTCAATTTGTACTGAAAACAAAATGTTAAACATTAAGAACTTATTTTAAACAAAATATCTACTTAACGCGTCCGCGTTCAAGTGAAACTTGCCAGGTTTGTACCGGACAGTGTAGTCATAATCTTGAAGGGTGAGGCTCCACCTAAGCAATCTGGGATTTTTGCCAGACATTTGCTTGAGCCAGTGAAGTGGATTGTGATCCGATTCTATGATAAATTTTGTCCCATAGATGTAGGGCCGCAATTTAGCAACAGACCAGATCAAACAAGCACACTACTTTTCTGTCGTCCCGTAATTTTGCTCACGGGCTGTTAACTTACGTGAAACGTAAAGGCAGGGGTGTTCATCTTCTCCAAATTGTTGGGACAACACGCAGCCCATGCCACGGTCGGAACAATCGCATTGGAGGATAAAAGTTTGGTTGAAATCGGGAGCTCTTAGGACGGGAAACGTCACTAAGGCAGTCTTTAAAGTCTCAAAGGCAGTTTGCTTTGAATCATCCCATGAGACGGGATCGGGTGCATCCTTCTTTAGTGAATCTGTAAGGTTTGCACAGATTTCGGAATAGTGGGGAATGTAGCGCTGGTAATAACCAACCAAACCAAGGAAGGAACGGACATCTTTCTTAGTTTGTGGCCGCACGAATTTTTGGACAGCCAAAACCTTCACTTTTGAAGGAGTGCGAGTTCCATTTCCCACCTCATGACCAAGAAAAGTAGCTTTGCTACAAGCGACCTGCGATTTTTTGGCATTTACCGTTAACCCGGCCTTCTTGACAGCAAAGAGAAAATTAAAGACGTTGTCTAGATGTTGTTGCCACGTTTCGGCACCAACTGCGGTGTCATCCTGAAAAGGAGTGACATACTCCTCCATGCCACGAGTGACATTATCCATAAGCTTCTGAAAGCAAAATGGAGCGTTTTTCATCCCCATATTCATCATTAGGGGAGCAAATTTCCCAATGGGGGTAGTGATAGTGGCGGCCATTGAAGCCTGTGGCGTCAAGCGCACTTGCCAAAATCCACGGTTAAGGTCAAAGATGGAGATAAACTTCCACTTAGCTGCACGCTCAATGCATTCCTCAATGTTGGGAATTGGGTAATCTTTAGTTACCGTATTGTTGTTCAGCTCTCTGTAGTCAGCTACAGGACGTGGGCTAGCGTCTTCCTTTTGGACGATAATCATGGGGGATCCATGAGGGGAATCGGTTTCTACAATTAAACCTAGACTGAGCATCCTCTTAATCTCAGTGACTATCAAGTCACGTTCGAATTTCGCGTGCCTATAATATTTACAGGGCTTAGTATGCGAATCGATTAATTCCACATCGTGGGTAACAAGGTCGGTACGACCCGGCAGAGTAGAAAAAACACCATCCACTTGGTCAAAGATTTTCAGCAAATCGGATTTTTGCGATTCTGATAAATCCCCTGTCTTTTTAAAAAGACTCATGGCTTCTCTTGAGTTAAGATGGCCATCACCAGGTTTGCCTGTCCAAACATGGTCGTGGTGAGTAAACTCACGTTCGTCATTGTAAGTGTGGTTACTTGACCCTTCCCTAGGCAGATAGGGCTTTAACAAGTTAATGTGATATATGGTTTCCTTTTGAGAACCATAGGACTTCTGAACTAGATAATTGGTATCTGATAAGCGTTTAATCACATCACAGGGTCCATCCCAATAAATTTCCAACTTATTGGCTCGGTCCGGCTTAAGGATTAGAACCTTATCACCTTCTTTGAACTTGCGTTCAACTGCCTTACGGTCATAGTAATTTTTGTTTTTTAACTGGCTCTTCACAATATTTTCTTGTGAGAGTTCCCGTGAGTATTTGAACCTCTGGAGTAAATCCAGGATATACTCAAGAACGAAGGGGTGAACATCGGGTTCAATCCATTGGCTTTTGACAAGCTCGAGTGGGCCTTTTAAATTGCGGCCATACACCATTTCTGCAGGTGAAAATCCAGTACTCTCGTGCGGAGCAGTACGTAGTGCAAACATAGCACCGGGGAGGCATCTTTCCCAATCTTGGGGATGCTCGTGGCAAACCGCTCTCAGCACCGCTTTGAGGGTTCTGTGAAATCGCTCCACGCTGTTGGACTGTGGATGTTGCACACTTGAATTGACACATTTAATTCCACACTTTTCAAGGAACAAAGTGGTGAGGGCGGATATGAAGGGCAAGCCTAAATCCGATTGTAATTCAGAAGGGAAGCCTAACCTCGAGAAGATGCCGAGGAGGGCGTCTACTACACTTTGGCTGTTGGCCTCTTTGAGGGGCACGGCCTCGGGAAACTTTGTTGCCGGATCGAGAAGAGATAGAACATATTTAAAACCACCTCTACTAGAGGGTCGGATGGGGCCAACAATATCTACAATAAAACGATTAAAGGGCTCTCCATCCATGGGCACAAGCACCATAGGGGCAACAAACTTCTGTCCAGATTTACCATTTTTCTGGCAGGTTAAACAAGTCAAGACAAACTGCTCAATGTCGCTAAAACATTTGGGCCAGTAAAAATTTGTAAGCACTCTATCTTTCGTTTTAGAACGCCCTAAATGGCCGGCCCATGCATTTGCATGCGCAGTGCTTAGAACCAAATTTCTACATTCCTGGGGAAGAACCAGTTGCCTGTTTATTAGCGGCCTTCCCTCAGGGCGGAAAGGTTTGCGAAAAGGCAAATCATGATCTACGAAAAACAGCTTTTCGTCTTGCTGGCTTTCTGGCAGCTCAGCATACTTCCAACACACTTGTAAAGTTCGGCAATTACGCTGGAGTTTTAAAAACTCTGTTTTGTCTATGTTGAGGAGCTGTGTGAACTGCTCCGTTTGAGGACCTAAAATCGCCTCATCCAAAACGTCTTGTTTGGGGCTGACAAAACCATCTGTTACTGCCGGTGGAGTAACCTCACATGAGTCACTGTCTGACTCTTCGCTATCAGTCTGGCTCTCACGGTAATTAGGGCGTAAGAGAGGGAGCTGATCGTTGGCACATGCTTGGGCACGGGTGACTGCGTTCACGTAGGGGGGAGGGGGGTAAGTCCTTTCTCCTTTAACACCGTTTGTGATGGCACTCCGAGCAACATACGGAAATGCGGACCCACGTGGTCCGATACGAGAGCTTCTGTTTGGATAGCTCCGCAAGGGGTCTGAACATCAATTAAGGCTATAGCATGTGCGGTAGTCTTTTCGGTTAAAGCATTATGACAATGCGTATACTCGCCAGTAAACTGGTCGGGTTTTACGAGTTCACGAGCGATTACATCGTGCGTTGAACCTGTGTCGCGTAAAACACGGCATTTTTGGCCATTCACGGTCCATTCATGAATGTGTTTCGATAACACTAGGGCGGGAGGGGCATGACTGATAAAATTACTATCAGCGGAGGCTGCAGCCTTTTCGTCAGCCATACGGATACGACATTCACTGTGCCGATGTCCGGATTTATTACAATAAAAACAATTACCAGTAATACGTGGTTTGTCGAACTCACGATTTGAGTTGTGGGGGGTGGCTGAATTTCCACTAGCGGATTCAGTTTTCACCTCGGCGGTACCGACTGGTTTAGCCGCCTGACTGTGGTTACGACCACGTTGTCTGTTGGAAGGTTTAGAACCTTGTGCTGTCGTAGCAGCTGTATGAGTTGCTTTAACAGGGCGGGAAGCAGCTTCAGTGGAAATCTGCTTATTCCGAGTAGTGAATTCATCACACAACTGGGCCGCTTCGGCCAGAGTCCCTAACTTAATTTGATCAAGGATCCATTTCCTAAGTTGGGTAGGGCAAGCTTTGTAGAATTGCTCCAAAAGCATTAAATTGACAAGTTTGTCATAGTCCCGGTTAACTTTAGCTAAAGCCAACCAACGAGTGAACAACGTTTCTAATTCAAACGCATAGTCAAAAAATTGTTGATCAGTTTCTTTTTCAAGAGAACGAAACTGTGTTTGTACAGACTCTTTAGTCTGAACAAAACGGGCAAGTATTTTACTTTTAACTAAATCGTAATCTTGCATTTCAGCGTCAGTTAGCTGATCGCAAACTTTAATAAAAACCTCTCCGACGAGGGGTTGGAGTCCCGTGACCCATTGATCTCTAGGGATCTTTTGACTAGTCATTGTACGTTCAAAAATCTTGATCGGAAAACTGTTGATTTCCGTCTTAGGCGTCCAATTGTTGACGAGACGAACTACGTCCGCAACTTTACCATGTCTTGTAACTGGATTTGGGGGAGCTGGGGGAGCGCCATTAGCTCCGTTTGGAGCGGGGTTAAGATTTAAGGAAGCAGCGTTTAGCTTTGCTAGTTCTAGCTGCTTGTCTAGTTTGGCTAGTTCCATTGCACTAGCGCGATCACTAATTTGGGCTTCTTGCTCCCTTTCTTGGGTTTTAAGCAAGGCTTCTCGGTCTCGAATTTGAGCCTCTTGATCTTTAAGAGCTAATTCATGAGCCCGGAGTTTTTCGGCATCTGCCACTTCTGAGGCTCTTAACTTCAACTCTTCTGCTTTCAGAACAAGTTCCTTTTCCTTAACTGCTAATTCTTTTTTAGTTAAAAGAAAAGCTTCTCTCTTTTTAATAGCGCTTGCTAATGCATCAGAGAGCTCGGTTAAATCTAATTTGCCATCTTCGAGGGCTGCTCGTAAGATTTGTTGGGATTCGGTTCTAGAATCACTAACTGTAAAACCTAAGTTTAAACATGCCTTCTTGAGGTCTTTGTTTTGCAAATCACGAATGATATCTTCGAGTTGATCCATTTCGGACATTTTTACGTTTAACGTGGTTTCAAAATAAAACTCTTATAAGTGAAACAAAAATTAAAAGCAGCCGCTTAAAATTTAACGTTAAGTTTGAGCAGAGCGAATTAATTAAACTTCTCTCCCAAATCCAGTAAGCTGTCACATAAAAATACACACTCAAGAACCTCCAGCACTCTGGTATATGAATAGCTAAATTGCATAAATGCTATCAACTACAACACTCGGCTTGGCGGCCTCTAAGCATATCTCATGTACACTCACCCTGTTTGTACAATCGCTGTACGGTCAGTCTGTCCTTCCAGCATCCATCGCAGCACGGGAAGTTCGGCACTGATGTTGGAGTTGAACGTCTTCGGCGGTCAAAATCCACGGGACCTTGGGGTAGAACACAAAATCCTCCGCTTGGCTGTACGAGCGCAGGTTCCCTCGCGGGCCTCTTCTCCTACAGCATCGGTTGGGTTTGGGACGGCTCTCGGCTTGAGGACGTCTACGGGAAGCGGCAGCTGCTGCTTCCTGGCACCGGCAGTTGTTGGGGCTGCTGGGCGGTGGTTGTACTGTTTTTTAGCTTTCAGTACGACATCTACTTCGTGACTTTGTGTATCTTAATCACAGGCATCTGCTTCGTGGCCGTATTGTCGGGACCACAGACGTCTAGTTGGAAGTGGCTTGCATCCTTCTAGGTTTTCTTGCTTGTAGCATGGCAGGGGGGAAACGCTTGACGGGAACAGCACCTGTTCATCCCACAGCTGCCACCAGTTGTAACGGCGGACGCTACGATGGCTCAGGTGCTTGTAGCGCCTCCGGTTTCCTGGTTTGACACGGAGATTCAGCTTAAGGTGTTGCGGTGATTATTGCGACTTTTACGGCATAAGCACAGCAAGGGCTACTGTCCTAGCATGGGGGAGGGAGCGCAGGGTCCTAAATTAAAGGGGCCTAACCTTAAAACTGCTGGTATTTCACTGCCACCAGCGATGGAAATTTAACCGTTTATCAAGAGCTAAACTAAAAATGGTTTACATATTTATTTACACTTAAACAGTTAATCGATTAGCAAACGACTGAAGTTAAAAACTCCTGGTTTTTATTTTAAACAACAGAGAATGAAGATAACACTTTACATTATGTTTGCCCGAGAGCTTTTGAAACAAACTTATTTAAAAAGCACTAGTTTGAATTTACATTGTAGCAATTCACAAGATTTTGCAACAAAACGACACTTGTGTTTTGAATGAACAGTCAATTAAGTTTTTCGACTAGAAAAAGCAATACTGAACGCTCCGCAAGATTGAACAGCCTCGGCTGGTGACAATCTATCAAACAGTATGTTTCAAACACGCATGAAAGATCAACCGTTTCACAGTTTCGTTTCTAAGTGATAAAACAGAGCCTTAAACCTCCCAGAGTTGCTGTTTCTAAGTCAACTCCTCAAATTATAAAAGCCTCGGCTACTTATAAAGTCCGTCTGGCGTGAATAACCAATGAATCCCACACAAAGATCAAACCGTCAGTTATTTTAATTAATGTTTAAAACAAATAGGAAAGATTTTGGTTTTTAGTAAGAGAACCACTCTGACGTTATGGGGTGAGAAACCTAAGATACCGCTACAGGCGTCACCATAATATTCCCTAGCTAGAGAGAGTTTGAGTTACAATTAAACTAAAATTTAGACTTGGGGGGTCCTAAATTAAATTTTCATAAGCTAACAACAAACATACGAACCACTGCCATTTTGCCCGGCATGGCATCCCACGGACATGGCGTCTCCACTTCCGACTGGCGTGACCCTTCTCTAGCTTGAGATCTGTGAGCTGTGCTAACTATGCATTCTGGGGCTGGGGTTTTATGCACATTACCAGAAGTAAGCGCGGACTCGCGGGGTAGCTACGGGGGTCTGATTGGCTGAGGGCCTCGAGAACAATGGAAAGTGGGAGGAGAAGTCGGATGAACAAAGGAACTGGGTGCAGAGCCGTTTGAAGGAGTAGGGATGGAAAGGACAGGCCTGTTTTGAGTTTTACTCAATTGAACTTTCGGAAATAGGCCTTTATTTTGAATTATTGGCTACGGATTCCATATTTACATGATTGCAACGTGATTTGGCTCTTGTTAAAGCTTATTACTTGGCTTTGGGTAATGCAGAGAACATTACTATTAAATTTTATAAGCTTTAACTGTAAACTGCAGTGTTACACACCACAACTAGTTTTGGCTGGGGAGGGGGGCAAAAAGGGGTTTTCGAAGTTTTTGCACAGTTTGACTTTGGGAAATGGTTACACAGATCTTTTTAAGAATTCTTTTGGTTTTAATAGTAATTCAAGCTATCAGTAGTGTTTGGTTGGGTTCCAGTCGGGCTGAGAGGAGAACTAAAATAAACACATATACACTGAAAATTCGTGTCCGGTAGAATGCCGATGTTTAATTACTTGGACTAATGGCAGCGTTTCTGGGGGTAAAAGATTATTATAAAAGGCTAAGTAAATGAATAAATAGTCTAGCTTGATGTTATGCTAAAACGCATAAAGTTAAAGTGGAGGTTTGAACTCTAAAGTTAACGGACAACGTTTGATCTAAGTGGAAATTTTTCATAGTAGTTGCGATCGTTCAAACACAATAAAAAATATCACACATTAAAAATGGTTGTCAGTACATGAGCACAAGGTTTAGTGCCTTTCTCCTAAAATACAACTAAGCTAGAGTT
>JAHWFP010212899.1:0-20598 GCA_023313725.1 Lithobius niger
GTTGTGGGGGCCCTGCACCTATGTATGACGCGAATACTGAAATACAAATAATCATGCTTAATTCAATCATAAAACGAAGTTCGGCCGACGAGTTTTCTTGTATTGCTCCTATATGTGCGACGCGAAAACTCAAAATCCCCCCCCCCCAAAAAAAAACAACCAATCATTCATTCAAAAACAAAATTCTACTTTGTACTGTGCGAGTTTCCCTGCACGGCTTCAACGTGTGACGCGAAAATTGAAATCTAAATAAGCAATACTCAATCATGTAGATTTCTAATCGGTGTGAGCTTTTCTGCAATGCTGCCGAGTTCGAAGGTAAAGCTCATACCGAGCAGTGTTCACGTTAGGATCAATGTTCGAGAATTAGTGTTATTAACTAATTCACGTTCGTAAATTAAATACAGGATCTACAGAATATGTTCACTGCACAGAACAGGACTATAACGAATTAAGAGCAGAGTTAGTGAAGGAAAATAAGAATCCAACGAATTGACATACAAATTCACCGACATCCGACCTTTCGCATCTTTTTTTCTTCCTTAGCTGGTACTGGAGCAAATCAATTTTCTTTTTTTTTTGTTTTGGGAGGGGGGGGGAGGAGGGGAATAGAAGAACAAAATTCCGATTACCGTACTGTCTGCCTACCGCCGATCTCCTAACTTCATACTATTACTGGTCTTTAAATTTGACCGGGCTAATTTAGTCCTGATGCTCCCTCTATTGCCAGCGACAGAAGTTGACCCGGCCACTTGGAGGGCCCTATCCTCCCCCCCCCCCCCCCCTACAACCAGACTCATGCTATTCCCCGTTTCCCCTCTTACCAACACTGATTAAATATGCAAATTCCTTACCATCGATTTCTGCAGTCAGTGTCAAGACTAATTCCACGTTGTGACGGCAGTCGCGTGCAGCACGAGAGACGCCAACCTAGCCCAAAGGCAAAACAGTTATCGCTTTGCAGCAAACTGATAACGCGTTCTCAAAATAACAAGAAAAATGAAGAAAAAAAAAAGATCTTTTTTAAAAATCAGTTGTAAAGAAAAGGATAAAATTGGAAACAACGCACGAGGAATGCTAAAGGAATGTTCAGGGTGGTCTTAAAGTGGATTTGATGCAATGAAACCTCTCTCAAAACGGTAGCCGCGGACTTGGGAGAGTCACGTTTCCACTCGTGATCGCTATGTCGTCTTTTCATTCAAAGGCAAACTGGGATTGAAGCTGCTTTCCTCGCTCACTATAAGGGCGCGTTTACGCCACGACTAGCCTTTGCATTCTCCTAGCTAAAAGCTAGAAATTATCTGAAATTCCAACATGGCGGCGGTGTTAGCTCTGTCAGCTCGCAACGAAACGAGTCAATAATTCAGTTTAGAAGCGATTGGGAAAATTGTTTCGTCAGGAGAAATTCCTTAACTTACTGTCACGAATTATAAGACATCAAGCATTTGCTCAAACGATATCGGCTTTAGCTAATCCAGGAAGCGCTGTTCCCACGGCAACGACACCTTAGCCGTAGCGATTAAATTTCGGCTGCGGGAATTCAAAGGCGAGTCGTTGCGTAAAGACGCCCTAAGGCAGGTTAGTTTTCTGCTTTTCCGGTATTAGTTAGCGACGGACACGCCAGGACCCGTCCAGTACCTTACGGCCTGAGAACCGAATGCATCGAATGCACCGAATTCGTATTTTACGCAGCTGCCTGTTAATTTTTAAACAGAGAGGGAAAAATAAACGAAGCATAACGATTAAATTACGTGATCCGGCACACTGATGGCTTTGTTTAGATACCTATTCCTTTCTGTTCTCAGACCGTACGACAGTGGACGGTTCCTACCGAGTCTCGGCTCTAACTAATACTGGAAAAGCACAAAGCTGACTGTCCTTAGAACGCAGCTGCTATCTCAGTTGGTCTTGGTTTAAGCCTAACCCTTGCCAATAAACTATCCACCCCGACCTATAACACTATTAGGGGGAGGGGGGGGTTAGATAAAATGGCCGCCACAAGTGGTCCATTTCATTTCTTCGAGGTCTGTTCGGGAATTGGCCGAGCAAATGACATCGGTGAATTTTTGTACGGCGAGTCCTGCCACCAACTGCCAAATGGCGGCAACTAACAAAGAGCTTAGTAATTCACTAACTTAATCCCAGTAATCATCCGGAAAATAGCTTATACGTACAAATAAATACATTTCCGCTTTTTTGACACAAAGCTGTTAAATTTCGTAACTACACATAGCTGTTCAATAAATAGCGACATGTTCGTTTATCCAGAAAGTGTTTCACTGAAGGCAGCATTTTGAACGGAAGGTGTCGCCCTCGGTTGGCAAAAAGCGGCAACAAGACAAAGCAATCGCATCAGCGGCACTTTCATCGGCCATATTGTCCAACCCAGTCTCGTATGCTGTTTTTCCATCGAAGATCCGACCGGTATTGTAGTAAAGCCGTGGCCTAACGCACTAAGCCTAAAGCGGATCAGAGAGGGGGCGCTGTATATCCCATTCTAAATTATGACAGTCTACCGTTAATTTACCCGCGAACGGTCTATCTGAAATATAATTCTACGAAAATGTAACGGATTTATGCCAATTGATCGCCGAATAAAACTTGTAGAATACGTGCCTAATAGTAATTTGAAGAAAAGTGTTTCGGAGATCAACTTTTACCAGTTGATCTAACCCTGACACTTCGCTTAGTTTAGAGAAGGATGCCACTAAGTTTAGAGGGTGGTGCTAATAATTTAGACTTAGAGAGGGGTGGAATGAAAGAAGGATTGTTTAATAATCACATTTCCTAGTAAAATGCCAAGTCACTAAACCAAATCCCAAAAGGGGTCTTCTCAACTTGTTATTTTCAGTGTACATAAGACATAAAAAAAAATTCTGCAAACATCGAAAAAGCTAAAATAAACACCAAAACTTGACAAAATCTGAAAAAGCCCGAGATAAACAGAAAAGACAAAGCACAGCCGGGTTGGGTTTAAACAAAAATCCGGCTTTTTTCACAACTCTTGAGCTAAAACACATAGAGTTGGCTCAGGTCGGTTTGCCCGACGCCCTATTAAAATGGATTGACGCAGTGAATCTAACATTAGTGGTTTCGAGGTGACAATTGTACACTGTTTTAGGTTAAAGGACTGACATTGACTTTTGGCAAACAAGTTTCTTTGTTGTTACGCAGGCGGAAGTCCTGTGACAACATTATCGGCAACGATGTCAGTGGCACAGTGTATTGGTGACAATGACGGTCACTACCGAAGCATATCATCAATGCAGAGTAAAGGTCACTCACTACGCCCATGACCTCAAAGAACAACGAAATTTTGGTAGGGCAAGAAGCACCAATAAGCCATTTTTCACGTTACAAACTTACTTCCGGGTCAGGCCAAGGACTAAACGAAGGAGGCAGCCATGTTGCGGGAAGGAGATGGCCATGCTGGTGTTGGTGACGTCATATTACACCAGAAAGAGCGAAGTCAGCCATGTCAGCCAATCAGAGAACTGCAAGGAAGCGCGTCGATAAAACGAGACTGTTGGCTTGCTCGATAAACGGAAACTCATAAAAAAAAAACCTAACCTCAGTTTATTATAGTTTAGTTTTTTTACTAAAGTAAATGCTTTACTTCGTAGGCTAACAACGTAAACGGAGCGATTTTATTTTTTTTAACTCCGTTTTGTGCAAATCTACTAATTACGTGCTTTCTTGCAGCACTCTGATTGGCGGAATTGGTGAATATGACGTCACACCACAGTCCCAATCAGTGTATCTTCACTAAAATATTACCACCGGAACTTGGGAATGTACCACATTCTCTAGTCGCTCCATCTTTGGGTGACCTGGTGAAACAACACGAGGCCCGTTTCTCTACAATTTACAAAAATGTTCTACTGTTACGCAAATTGTTCAGACTAAACACAGCAGCAATATTGCGTATGAAACATTACGGGAAAAGCTGGACTAATAAGCACCCCACAAGTGTAAGACATCGTGTTGCTGCGTTCCAAGGAAGCTACGTCACTCTACCTTACCATGGCAATGATCCACTCACCAACGCGCTACATACGTCACATCTTACTTTTAACTCAGGCCCGTATTGCAAACGACCTTTCTGGCCTTTCCTTAAAGTTTAATGGGAATACATCCGATTCTAGGGGAAAATGCAACTGAAAAAAAAAATCGGAAAAAACAGTCAATGGCTAAAAAAGCACTGGAAAAAACCACACCCTGCCTGGTGAAATTCGAGCCGAGGCACCTGAACAAACATAAACTAACCTAGGATAGCAACAAATTGTTCCTAGTGTTTTTTTTTCGTTTGTCTTTTCCTGCAGCAGTTTTTTACCACTGCTATTTTCCTGTGACTTCTTTTCTTTGCATTTTTTTTCTGAAGCTTTTTTTTGTGTGGTTTTATCCTTTGGTTTTTTTACCCCAAAGACTTTCTCCTTTCCGCTTTTTTTCCGTGGCTCCTTTCTGTGTCTTTTTTCTTTTGCTTATATTTTCAGACTTTTTTCCTTTGCTTTTTTAATCCAAGTTTTTCCTGCAGCTTTTTCCAAATACGATGTATCCAACACATGTGCGCAAATATGATAGTCGAGGTAAGGAATAAAACCGGTTCTCAGTGAAAGGGGAAAGAATAACAAGTTTGGTAATTGCCGAAGGGTAGCAAAGTCATGGTTGACGCACAGCTCACGTGGAAGTGGTGAAGCTACGCCAACACTACCGTGCCTCCAATTCGCAGAGGATTGCGATATGCGAGAAATTGGTTTTCATGCATGGTCTTGAGCCAATGGTTACAAACACTTTCCCGCTTACTGGTTCTTATCTCCCACCTTCCCCAGATAAAAATATATGGAATTACTCGAATGGACAGTCTAACCACTAAGCAATTTGTGCGAGAGCATGTCTGTTGTTATTACTTGTGCGCATTTATTTTCAGAATTCATCTTCTCAACTTTGATTTTCGCTTAGTAGTCTGAGCAGCAGCCATCTTTGAGTCAAGCGCCAGGAGAGACACTTGACGGAGCTTTGTGTTTTGATTGGCTGAAGCACACCTTGCCGCATCCGTCAGATAAGTCCCAATGCAGCTTCGAGTGTAGTTTCGAATCAAGATCCTTACATTAAAAATTTTAAATTTCGGGAAACTAGGCACCCCTACTAGGAGCCGCCCACTTCGACACGAGCACATCATCCATATATCCTCTCTCCTGTCAATACGTAGACCCTTCTTTGTCGCAACACCACCCCAACCCCCACCTCGCCAGCATCGAAATTCACGCGTTGTCACGGCCAGGGCCTTATCTGACTCCTCTTTCCTCCCCCTTCCCCGCCACTCGCAACCATTTCTCCCAATTCTTCCTGCCTCTCCCCCCTTTTCCCTTCATATCCCTAGGGCTAAAGTCATCTCCCAGATAACCGCCTAATTCGACGCTTTATCTTTCTATTTGTACGCCCATTTTCGCCTGCCACCCATTTGCTGCATTAAATCGTCACCCAAACCCCAAAATAAGTGAAGAATGTCCCGTCAAGCGGGGAACGTGACGCCAAAAGGAGCAGGGAGGGAAGAGAGACTCATGATAGGAGGGGAAAGGAAAGAGGAGGGGGCATATGGGAGAAATTAAAGGACTACAACAAGAGTTTCCGAGGACTTCTTTGTGTGGAGGATGAGTCAATTTTCGTTCATTGTTAACTTGAATGGGTTTGAAGGATTCACCGCTGTAGAGAAAACAAAACTTTGTTAAGGAGTTCCGGACAGTTTTCATCATTTGTAGCCGCGATGTCAAATGACTATTAAACATCTAATGTAGGATTGCTTTGTTATACATACGCCTTGCGCTTTAACTGTCTATTTCAAGATTTTTGTTTTCTTGAATACGTTTTGAACTTAACGCGTTAAATGTCTGATTCACAATTTCTGTTGTCTTCCAATACGTTTTGGGCTTAAAGCATTACACGCCTAATTCAAGATTTTTGTTTTCTTTGAATTTTTGTAATTGACGTGTTAAACGCCTAATTCATGATTTTTGGTTTTTAAAAAATACGTTTTGCACTTAATGCGTTAAACAGTTAATTCAAGATTTTTGTTTTCTTCGAATACGCTTTATCTTTCTATCTTTTTACTAGGAAGTGTATTTTTAAACTCAATGATTTTTAAACACAACAAAATTTAGCAGCACAATTGACGTAATTAATTCATGGAGGGAAAACGGGGTGCAAAATTTCCATCTGCACCCCCTTAAATTATTTCTTGGCCCTTGCACGCAACGCGTTAAATGTCTAATCCAAGATTTTGTTTTCTTTGAATAAACTTTCAACTTTCAACTTTATTTCAATCTGTGATTCCGCTATTTTAAATCAACTTTTAAAAATCTAACCGACGATTCTTTTCTTTTGGAAAAGATTTTGAACTACACGTCTTTTAATTGTTTGTTTAGGATTCCCTTTAACAATCTGGACCTGTTAGATAGGTCTTAATCAAGTATCTTTCAGGAGGACTTATCCAAAGTTGAAAAAAGAACCTTGAAAAAGGATTTAGCAGGGTTCTAAAGCCTTAGTTCAGGAATCTTTTGCTTTTTTGAGTTAGAAATTTCAAAATTCAGCGTTTTTTCTTTTTGGTGGATGGGTCTTAATTCAGGGATCTTTGAGTCAGAGGGTCCTCAATTACTCCTGAGGCGAAACTGAAAGCGAAACTTGTTTTTTTTTTATGTGTGATTTGCGACCTTGCATAAAAATCGTGAATCGATTAAAATCATGATAAATCAGAAATAAATCACGACAACAGTTCTCCTTTGCATAGTGCTAAAGAAACAAAACGCATTCGCTACTTTAACAAAAAAAAAATCGCTAGTCGATATAACACCATTTGTGATACAACACAAATTAAGTTTTATTGTTACAATTTGCGACATAAGCCCAACTTTAGTAAGCCGTTCATTTACTATTTAAGTTTATTCCAAAACTCTTCTGGTCATTCGTTAGAATCCAAACTATAATCCACTTCTGATCAGAAAGCTTTAATTATGTCTGTTTGTTGACAGCGTCATACAAAAATTCATCATCTTAGAGTAATGAATGATTAATGAAAGATCAAAAGTAATACAGAAGTAAAAACCGTAAATTCTGCCCCCCCCCCCCCCCCCGTCAGAATTAGCCCAAAATATTTTGTCCCCCTGTTTTCCCCCTAAATATTTTCCACCCCGTTTTTACCTCCAAAAGCAATCAATAACTCTCTCTTGGGGGTAAACCTGCTTTTTATCAGCTGCACCCAGTGTTACCAGATTGGGGTGGCCCGCCCCCCGCCCACGGCGTTGGGTAAAAACCAGGTACGGTGATACCCCACGTTTCCCGAGAAGCAGGATTATCTACTTATCTGCCCTACTTTGCTTCGGGATTTGGGGTCCGACATCTCCTTTAACGCAACACAAGCGCAGGACCACTGATCTCTACACAGAGCCACACGAGACAACCTCCATGGCGCCACAAGATGCGCATCGTATTATATTGCACGGAGCGCTGATTACCGAGCCGATGGCCTTAACTAGTCGGCGCTGTTCGGGCAACGACGACTGGCTTTTGAAATCTCTATGCGAAATTAATTGGATGATAAGAGAAACGATGCGTACGTAATGGGCCCGACCAGATCTATCAGTGATCAATCCATCACCGCGAGGATTAGGGCTGCAGCCTGAACCAATCAGGGCAGGTGAGGCGAAACGAACAGATAACTGCCTTTCTGATAAATATCGCTTTACCCGTTCCCGACGATGTTACAGCCCAAATACAGGAATAATTGAACTAGTGAGGCGGGTTATTATAATCCAATAAATAAACGCGTAAACCACGAATCGACTCATACGGATTTAATACTGTTATACGACCGGGAAGATCGGATGAACGAGCTTTGCGCAGGATGGTCCAATACCTATTGAGTGAAGTTCGGCATGGGGAGAGGGGACGGGGTTGGGGGAGGTCGGAAAAGTATAATCTCTATTGGATTAAGTGATAAAGCTCTACTGCACTTCAATACTTGGATCTCGAGTAAACTAATGCAGGCCGAATCGCTTTTAAGATGATTTCAAATGATAGGCGGATTCAGGTTTTCAGCCAGATCTGCACGACCATAATAAGGATCTAAAATTAGATAACTCAACCACACTAATTTAAGCCTAACCACACAAACGTAGGACGCCGTCCACTACAGCACCAACACACTTCTGCCGAGTGCTCCGTAGCTTGTAGGCAAACATCGTCCACGTATCAACTCTCTTCTCTTCAATCCTTGTTATTACAATTAGCAAAAAAAAAAAACTTCTTCGAAAAGGTCTCCATGGAAGGGGACAACGGTTTTTTTTTTAAAGTTAATTTCTTTGAGCCTTAAGTCAGCCGAAGCAACTTAATGCTTGTATGACTGAACCGGCTCAATTTTGAACATTACCAGACTTTTAGAAAAGAAGAAATATCTGGTAAAGGGAGGTGCCAACCCGGAGATTCGGTCCGGGAAACCTCCGATCATCGTAGGGGCCGAAAGATTGTCCATAATTGGCACGAATAGTTCCCATAGCCGCTGAGGGAGCATGGTAGCCTCTCACGCTACCCGGGCCGGCAAGCGGGGACTATTAACACTAACAATTCTGCTGCTAAAATTAAGGGCATGACCCCAATGACTTAGTAAGGAAGTCAAGTGTATTACCCTAGTCTCCGTACAAATCCAGTATACATAGGAACAAGCATTTATAGGGTTGGGGACGTAGAATTTGTGACTGAGACCCCTGAAACGTCTTAAATTCATTCGTATTAGTTCCGTCTAAGTTTATAGAGGGCGCCTTGAGTTTTATGTAGGAATTTCTACTCAGTTTTCAGCCTAAAATTAAACTAAACTAAAGGAAACTAACTTGTATTTAAATATTATTTTGTATAGTTTAGCTTAGTTGTAATTTAGTTTACTTTAAATTAGGACTGAAAAATGAGCACAAATTACCAGATGGAATGCATGGCGCCCTCTGAAAACTAGGATGGAACTATAAACGTAACATGTTTCAATAGGGACTTTTGAGAGTTACAAATTTTCCTCACAAACCCTATAAATTCTTGATAGAAATAAGGAAAAAAGACATTTCTTCATTTCATCACACTGCGTTCATTGGACAAGAGAACGCATCCACGCCGATGTTATCTTTCCTTTATTTATTCAGCATGTTCCGGTTGTTATTATTACCATACACGAGTCATACCATTCGCTTCGCTCGCTCTGTTGGCGTCCATCCACGCTTCGCACAGTTTACTTTTCATCGTTCTTATTAGTTTGCCTGGTCGAACTTTGAAAATTTTCACTGCAGTTTTTCACGTCCACAAATGAAATTGCAGCTTTGAATCAGGAAGCAGAACGTTCAGCCACCGAATGCGACGCCAATTGTCGGGGAAAAAAAAATTATCTGCAGCTTTATAATGTGGTTACCCACATGTTTACTGTTTTTTTAATTTTTTTTTATTTAATACCTTTTTCAGCATTTAACCCTGCTTATCTGGCTACTCCACCAATGGAGAAAGGTCTCGTCGAGACAATTAAATTGATATACTGGAATGTCAAAATCTGTCAAATATTGAGGAAAGGCAGAAATTAGGCCAAAATTTGTCCACGCCGGCCTGCCACTGTTCACAGACGTAGCCAACAATTTCAAGAAATTCAAGGCCTTTAACGTTTTTCTAAAAAATTTAGCCTTTCAAGGACTACACGCACCATGCGCAGACGTAGCCAACAATTTCAAAAAATTCAAGGTCTTTAATTTTTTTATACAAATTCAACACTTTCAAGGACTTCAAGCACCTTGCGCGGACGTAGCCAACAATTTCACGGAATTCAAGGCCTTTAATTTTTCTAACAAATTCAAACACTTTCAAGGACTCCAAGCACCTACCGCGGACGTAGCCACGAATTTCAAGGAATCCAAGCCCTTTAATTTTTTCGAAAAGAATTCAACATTTTCAAGGACTTCAAGCACCTTGCCCGGACCCAGACGAAAGTGTCCCTCCCTTCCAGGTTAAAAAAAAGAAGCAGGCAGATTTCGTTTGTTCAAACATCAATTCGAATACTTTCCCCTCTAACATTTGAACGTATCGAATCAAGACGAATAATCAGGACAAGAAAGCGATGAAGTGCTGGTGTAGGGGGGGGGGGGGGGGGGGGGTTGTTGGGGGGGGGGGGGCGAGTGAACCTAATATTTTTTTGGCTTCCAATCTGTTACCTTCTAGCCGGATGAGTGACTTACAGAGACGACTCACTGCTCGCCCTTTGTGGCGGTGCCACCCCCCCCCCCCCAACAACGCCTCCCATCCCCATCCCGTCTCCCTCACATTCGTTCGTTCGCTCGCCATTTTCGGGAAGGAGGGGAGGGTGAATGCAGAGTCAGGGATGGAAAAAGACATCCCTTCCCCATCTCTCGTCCTTGGTGCGACTGACAAACGATTGGGGAGGGGAAGAGGGGGGGGGCACCAAGGTTGTGCGCATCGGCTGCCGTTAGATGGTGCGCGGGTCCGCTGCTTCAGCACAATTCCTCGTGCAACGCTATCAACATCGGACCGAGGTTGCTATGGGGGCGAAGGAGGGTGGGGGGGGGGGTGAGGGGGAGAGAGGCTGAAGACCCTCCTTTGCCTCCTTTTATACGCGTACTCTTCCACCGCCCTAGCTCCCCCCCCAACCCGGCTCCCCCAACCGACTTCCTAACCTTACTAGGTCTGCTGGGGTGGCAAAAAAATTGCTTGCACGCGCCAGAAGATATACGAAAAGATAAACGACTGAATGGTAAATAAGTAACTCGAGACTGCCCACGCTCCTTTCGTGAAAAAAAGTGAATTTGCAATTGAAAAAAAAATTATCATTTGTGCCGTTAATCTTTCCTATAGTCACCATGAGTCGCTGTCTGCCCCCCAGAGAAAAATCATTTTTTTAAATGCTTCACAGTGTTGCCTTGTAGTTAGCTTTGTAGTGTGCGCGGCGTATCTTCAGTCTGCACTTATGTTGTGATCGGCTACGTCTTCCTTCATCGGCTTTAACCGATGGCCGCCATTGTTTTTGTAACTACTTTGGATATCAACAAGGCACTCTGCGACCAAACACGTACAATCGATTATTTGTGTTCATTCTGGGGCGAACTCAAGATGGGCCGAGGACACTATACGACTAATGCGTAAAGCGTAATAAAACCGGAACAGAGAGGACGTCTTTGTCTACCGTACAATAAATTATTATCGTTTAGCAATAAGTATACTTCAGAACGGAATTTACGAAATAAAATGCCGTAAAAGTGGAAAAGATACATGCTTATTACATCGCCGAGTCAAAATTTGTAAGTTGCCTAGAAATTGTAAAGTGTGTTTGTCGATAAAGTGATAAACGCAGCCTGTATGTGTGTCTGTATTGAACAATGGATTTTCAACACTTTTTGTCAACAAGTGTTGATGCAGCACTTTTTCCTGGAAGAAAACTCCATTGTTAGGTAAGAAACTTGTCTCATTCGCACTACCTATAGCTTAGAAACTGACTCCAACAATGCAACGTTGTTCTATTTCAACAATGAAAAGTTGTTTGCAGAAACATTGCCACGCAACAAGAGCGGTTAAGCCGTATGCTGAACACACCACAACATTTGAAGTGTTCAAAATTCAATATACTGGACAATGAATTTTAAACACTTCTTTGTCACACAAGCATTGATGCAACGCTTTTTCCTGGACGAAATCCCCATTGTTACGATTTAGCATTTTTACGTAAGAAACTTGCCTCTGTCTGGTGATGTTGTTGTTAGTGTGTTAGTGTATTTTAGTTGAGTGAAATTGTGATATCGTGTTGTAGTGGGGTTGAAGGTCAATGATGGCTTGCATGCTATACTGTTTCTAAACAGAAAAGAACACGATTTTTCGTTACACCAATTTTGAGCGGCAACAGACAACCTTTACAGAGGGGAACACAATTTTTGAATGCATTGAAGAATTCCAAAATCCATTTTTAAATTTAGCTGATGTCTTGACGACAGTGAGACGTGCTCACCGACAACGACTGAAACTGAAACATACCAGAAATTGAAGAGGGTAAAAATAAAATAATAAAAATATAAAACTGAACGGCACGTCCCGCCACCAACGGCGAAGTAAGGAGATAAAGCACGTACGGACGCTGCGCGCTTGCAAGAGGACGTCGCAACGACAACGACGCTCCTGTTAGGAAAAAAAATATTCAAATCATTGTGAGATTTTCTTTTCTACTTATTTGAACTGGCACGTTAAAAAATAAAAAAACACGCACTTTAAAAAAAATAAAGTCTAAGAAACTCCAAAATGTATGCAAGACGACACGACGAGTGAAGAAAAAATAATATAAAAAATACATAAAAGCTACGGCGCGCTCACAAGCGGATATAACGAATTGGGTTTAGGCCTATATAGTTGGTTTTTCACGAAGACGTGCCCGTCACACACACACACAGGCAGGCTTTGCTGCACGTCGCCATGACAACGCGTGAAAACAACGAACCTCCTTGTATTGGCAGATAAAACGTGGATCCGCGTCTCCAAAACAAAAGGATAGAAATTGAAAATTGCAACAACAAAAAAAGAAAAACCTGAGTATATGCGAAGCGAGTCAAAGCTTAAGAGCGATTCACTCACTTGATATGACGAAGAGCTAGGCATGACAGTACGGAAACAAGCACTCTCGTTTGAACGTTCAACCCAAGTTTTTTTTTTTTGGCGGCTTGTTCATGAACAGCTTATCTTATACAAAGGCTGCTCTCAACAAACCCTCTACCTGGTGGAGAAATGTATTCGAACCATGGCAAATGCATGGAATTTTTTTTTCAAATATTCACAGTAAATTCTTTTATTTAGTTATCAAGGAGCACACGACAGTTCCTGTTACTCCAATTCGTGTACTATTTGTCGAATTGTGCTCGTAATTCTCACTGCTAATTTCGAGGTTCGTTTCAAGTATTTGTAAGAACCACTCAGTTTCTACTGACGCCATTGATCAAGTGACCAAAACTCTTGCCTAGCCCTACTTTCCACAGTTTTTTTTCCTTTCACACAAGCCTCAAATCAAGCGTCACACATCGGAAACAGATTCTTAACATACATGAAAAAAAAATGAAAAAAATACTAGAATGCTGTATTAACAAAATTTGAGGTTCGATTCACCTTTTAGAATCGCACACAGGCTTACGTCGGTTATTAAAAGTAAAGAAACTCTGCTGATTGTCTACTTTCAACGTCCGAACTTTGGCTGTCCAATGAGAGACGATGCCGACAATACTAACAATGGTTATAACAATAGTTTCGTAGTTACGCGCCCTCCCACGCCATCCCTGTTACTCCCCCAGGCACCAAACCATAAAAGGTACGCAGTTCGTATTGTACTGCATCCATTCGTCCAGTTTCATAGCTGGAAGCCTTCCCGTTATCTCGGAATCGATGAATAATCAATCACCCTATGGGATTTAACATGGGGATGAGCGGGCTAGCTAGCTAGCTAGTTAACACATTTACAACGTTATTGAAGGTCAGATTTTGCATTGAAAGCAGCCTAGCTGGCATTCCTACACGAGTTAATTTTTGTCAGTTTGGTCATTGCTCTCGATTTCAACACAATTTAAGCTTTAGTGCCGCATTATTATTTTGCCCCAAGTACCTGAAATGTGCCCAACTATGCTTCAAGATATAAGATACTGACGCTATGGCGTCGCGCTACAATGGTTTACAACCTCGACAATTGAATTGATGTGATGTTTGTTGTTTGTTGTACTTTAATTTTCGGCTTTTTAACTTTCTGGGGCTTGTTCACAAATAAAAATAGGGAACGTTCAAGTATCATGTCATCAAGAAGTGAGGAGAGGGTTCACCTGCAGATGACGCATGATGAGGGGGGGGGGTGACCAGTAGAAGACGTAAGCAAACAAAAAATTAAAGAAAGGTCCTCCGAAAACCAGAATTGCGGTGAAAAAAAAAGTTATTCAGATTTCTGTGATCAACTCTTGCTTGTAAGTTTTGTTGTCCTAATCGGGGGGCGGGGGTTAAAGTTAGGAGATGGCGTAATATGGGGAAGGCGGTTTGACTATCAACGACGATTGATGACAAGGGGGACCGAGGGGGATGGATCGGGGGTGGGGGGTGGAAATTGGCAATTTTTAAGCGATTTACTTGAACGTTTCTACACAAAGTGAAAAACAAAAGATTTTTGCCATTTCTGTCTTTTTTTCGTGTGAACAAGGGGAAATACCGGTTGTGTATGCATTTGTGTGCTCTGTTGTTCGTCAGAGGCATTATTACGTATCACTACGAAACAGTTCACACTATTAGCCAAGTTAACAAAGGTGGCGTTGCTGTTGGAACGCTTTTGCCTGACTAAAACGTACGTATCCTTTCTTTTGTCTACAGCCAGTGTAGTGCAGGTAAAATGCTGCTGTTAGCGACAGAACGGCACATTTAATACTCAACGTAAAGTGAAAAAAAAATAAGATTAATTTTTTTCTATTTGACGCACGCACCGTTTTCTTATTTTATTTATTTGTTTTTTGAACTATAAAAAGGCAGTTAGCGTGCACACCCCCCCCCCCCTTGAGGGAAGAGGCAGCTTTCAAGAAAAGGGCAGTAAGTTTTAGAATTTGACTGGACATTTTTTATGCTTTCTCCTTACACTCTTTTCTTCCCCTTTATTAACCATTTTTAATTTCTTTTTTTAAAAAAGGGCATTTTGCGAAAAGGGGAGGGGCAGTAAACCCCCCCCCCCACACACACACACAAACACTCCGTGCACGACACTGAAAAGGAGTGACACGTTCCATAATTACTGCCTACAGAGGCCGCCCATGCGAACCAATGTACGTTACTATTTTCAAGTGTAACTCGACCCTGCCAAACAAACGGTCGTTCTACGTTTGAAATTACCCTATAGGTAAACAATAACGTATGTACAGCAGTTCGCATTTCCTTTCATAGCATGATTACGGGACTCGTCAGCCGTAATACTAAACCATTCTGCAAGAAAACTATTTAAAACCTTGCCTTTATCGATTATTTTTTTCCACGAGTCAGGTCCGTTGATGAGGAGGACAGGGGGGGGGGGGTGAAACTTGCCTTATCTGGTTGTCATATCAAAAACGCTCTAGGTCGCACTAATGGAAATGAAAATGCGCGTGGGGGGGAGGACAGGACGGGGGAGCAGGGAGGGGGGAGGATATATCAGACTAAAATGCACCTTGTCCATTCGCATATTGGCCCACGACCGAGCAAAACATGTTTCTGCATGGATTCGTGCTTTTGACCATTCTACTTGTTATGGGGGCCAATCCTTCATCATTCTAATGGGCTTAATACCGGATATGTTATTTGCTAAAAGTTTTTTTTTTTAATTTAGTTGAATGTACGTTCTTGGATGGAAGATTTGTTATCGAATATGTGGACGTAAATTATAAACAAAAACTCAACGAAGTACAATAAATCACATGATTTTTCCCAACTCTTCAGAGGAAAAGAAATTCTTCGGGTGAATTTTCAGTTATGAACGATGATGTATCTCCAGGAGAGGCATCCGCCCCGCTCCCCAAGATTTAGATTAGGGGTTTGAATAACATCTCTGTAATGTGTGGTGCAGTGGCAACCCGGACCACTGCACTGTGACTGAGGTTGGCGCTAATGACCAAGTTGTCGACGCGTCATTAAGCCTCAATTCCGTCCCCCGCTCCCCCACCCCCTCATCCCGAACCCTTTCACTTTTGGCACCACCCCCCTCGATTTTTGGCTTTCCCCCCCCCCGTGCCGGCGATTACTACTTTGAAATTTAGCAATTGGCTGATATTTAAATTTTGTGGACGAGGAGTGTTTAGCACAACATCCGTGTGTGGTTTACTTTGCTCCCAGCTGGCCTTGGCAAAGTTTCCTTTTACTATTTGGTATGAAAGGCTTCTTGTTGGATTGGATTATTACTAGTCCTGCGTTTACACGCAACACATTTTTAAGAAAACTGCACATTGTGTGGATAACACTATCTCTCGTATATTTCATGTTCACACCCATGAGAAACTTTTAGGAAGGGGTGCCACCTGAAACCTATCCAAAAACCAACATGGCGGCCATTTTGTTTTAAAAATGAGCGCCATACAATAAAAAGATCAAATTATACTAATGTATGTACGTTTGGTGTCAATTGCTAAGTTTTAAGGTCTGTCGAATTAAAAAAAAAATGCTCTAAAAAAGGTGCCAGGCCTCCACACAACAAGATATCCAAGTTAGCGGCCAAAATGGTGGCAAAATTAAAGCGTTTCTCATAATCTTGAAATATACTTATGGATTAGAGGCAGATTTGAATTAGTGCTCAATTTATCTTAATTAGAATGGAACGCAAATCATCGGGGAGTACCTTGCAGGTAGTCACGCTTGGCATTTCAACTGAGCAAAGGCCATAAACAATCAGTACTCCTCCATAACGATATGTGGTAAGCAAAAGTAGTCGATGTTAACAATTAGTGTACAACTACTCACGAAAACTACTTAACAGCTGCGGACAAATATACGAAATCCAATAAACAACGAAACGAATTCAGAAAATAGCACTTTTCTTTTCTCAGATTCGTCTGAAAGATTCGCACACCTATTTCCCCCTCACCCTCCCCCGACTCCTTCCCCCCACTTGCAGCTTTGCTCCGATAAGTTATCACTCGTTCGGCTGGAACGATACGCCACAATCTCATGGAACCAATCAATATCGATCTTTGTAAATTGAAGAGCATTTGCTGGAAATGATAGGTGGAATGTAGTTAGTTGATGATACGAATGACTGCGGTTAGGGGCCTAATCCAATGATTGCAATTTGAACGGGGAGTTCTAAAGACAGCCAAGCATGCGTCATGAAACCATCCTACTCACAACCACCGGTATCCACATAAAAAATGCCACCGTATAACGCTTAAAAGTAGTACCGCAGTACCACAGTGAGTTCCAATCAAATCTGCCATTGACAGCCTGCTTATTTACATAACGTAATGTCGTGATTTGGAGTACGATTACAATATAGAGAGACGAATTTAAGGTTAGAAAACGAAACGAAAGCCTTGCGGAAATACGTTACGTGGGTTTTTCTTGTTTCTCCAATTTTCAGGAATTTTTTTAAGACAGCATTACAATCTGCTCTACACGCTTTAGCGTATTTTCCATTAACAGTTGGTAAGTGGGTGTAATAAAAGGAACCCATGGAACTGAGTTAAAGCAATCCTACTGGAAAAACGGCAGGGCATCGACAACAATAACCTTCATGTCACTTTCTACGTTTGTAATTCCAGCTCTTCTATTTCCGATTTACTGTTTTAACTTTCTACCCCATTTTAGTCTGCTTGTTATTTTTTTTCGATCTCAGGTCAGTCAAGCTGCCATTGAAATATCGGTTGGTTCAACTTGAGCTATAATACAAAGGGTTCTTTGTTTTCACGTATTTGTTAGCCATTACTTAAAAAAGTTTAAACGTTTATACTTTTAGCTGACACCATATTTTATTGATTTTAAAATTCGTTATGCAGCGTCTCAGTACTTATCTTAAACTAGAGGAAGCCCGTGCTTTGCACGGAGCCGGTCACATTTCCCGGGACATTTTCCCGGCACTCTTCCCGAAGACTTGTCAGATTGATTGACCACTCATGCCTGGCTCCTTTTTGGCTGCACGTAGAGTGGGAGAGTGCATTTTCAATGCGGGCGCGAGGAGGGGAGAAGTGGTTTTCCTTTAGGCTTTCCTTTTCCTTTTAGCCGGTCTCCGATATTATTATAAAGATCTCTTGTTGAGTTAGACCTGGCGATGTAGGTTTCGGTTCAACTACTCCAGCAGAAAGTTCAGGTTTTATAATGCAACGGTAGTGGCAGATATACCGACTACTACATCGTTTAATGCTACTACCGTAAAAAAAAAATATGGCGGTGAAATCTACTCTAGGGTCGTTAGCTTTTAACCAGATTAACTGAACAAAAACCGACTTAGAAAAAAAAAAGATTAAAAAAAAAATCATTAGAGCTTATATCCACAAGGAATTCAAAGCAGCGAAGGTGCACAAATAAGAGATGGATTAGAGTTCACTCGATTGAAGCGAACTATAATTTCAACTCCAATTCAGAAAGTAAACACAATTGTGTTTGAAATGAGCCATGTCAATGAGTGTGTGTTTCTTTTGTCTGTTTGTGTTTTGTTTTAATTCAAACTATATAGATTCTGGCAGGAGAAATTCCCCCTTACTCTCGCAGTTGGCATCCAGCAGCAGTCATCGTCGTTACTTCGATCTTGGACAAATATACTGGACCACTCTCTACGTTGCCAGTATGTTGCTATTTTGTAATCCGGAACTAGTGGCAACAACTATTGCTCATGGACAAACAGTCTGTTTTGGACGACACTACTTCCAGCAAGGATAGCGGCTTTCAACGCTACTTCCAGCAAAGATGGTGCATTTCGATGCTACTTCCGGCAAAGATGGCGCATTTCGATGCTACTTCCAGCAAAGCTGGCGCATTTCGACCCTACTTCCAGCAAAGATGGCGCATTTCGACGCTACTTCCAGCAAAGATGGCGCATTTCGGCGCTACTTCCCGCAAAGGTGACCGCTTTTGGCGCTGCGTCCAGCAAAGATGGTGGCTTTTGCCGTTACTTCCAGAAAAGGTGGCAGCTTTCAGCACTACTTCCAGCAAAGATGGCGGTTTTGGCACTACTTCCTGCAAAGATGGCGGTTTTCGGCACTACTTCCAGCAAAGATGGCACATTTCGACGCTACTTCCAGCAAAGATGGCGCATTTCGACCCTACTTCCAGCAAAGATGGCGCATTTCGACACTACTTCCAGCAAAGATGGCGCATTTCGACGCTACTTCCAGCAAAGATGGCGCATTTCGACGCTACTTCCAGCAAAGATGGCGCATTTCGGCACTACTTCCCACAAAGGTGACCGCTTTTGGCACTGCGTCCAGCAAAGATGGTGGCTTTTGCCGCTACTTCCAGAAAAGGTGGCAGCTTTCGGCACTACTTCCAGCAAAGATGGTGGTTTTGGCACTACTTCCTGCAAAGATGGCGGCTTTCGGCACTACTTCCAACAAAGATGGCGCATTTCGACGCTACTTCCAGCAAAGATGGCACATTTCGACGCTACTTCGAGCAAAGCTGGAGCATTTCGACGCTACTTCCAGCAAAGATGGCACAGTTCGACGCTACTTCCAGCAAAGATGGCGAATTTCGGCGCTACGTCCAGCAAAGATGGTGGCTTTTGCCGCTAATTCTAGAAAAGGGGGCAGCTTTCGGCACTACTTCCAGCAAAGATGATGGTTTTGGCACTACTTCCTGAAAAGATGGCGGCTTTTGGAGCTACTTCCAGAGAGATGACGTTTTTTAGCGCTACCTCCAGTAAAGACGGTGGCTTTTGGCGATACTTCCAGCATAGATGGCAGCGTTCGGTGCTACTTTCAGCAAAGATGGTGGCTTTTGGTGCTACGTCCAGCAGAGATGGTGGCTTTTAGCGCTACTTCCAGCCAAGATGGCGGCTTTTAGCACACTTCCAGCATAGATGGCGGCTTTCGGCGCTACTGCCAGCAAGGCAGGCGGTATAGCAGGTCGATCGGTTACAACATTAACGTCTTACAACGAAACTGGTCGTTTATCTGCCGAGATCAGCGAAGCGCAATAACGATTTTTGTCTGGCTTGAGTGATGAGAAGTTGCTGATATATGACTTGAAATGGCAATTAATTTTATACTAACGTTGGATGCAACATCTCGCTAGTCAGGCAGAGTCAACAAACTAACATAACTGCCTTAGTGCCATATATGTGCTTTGGCCCTTCAAAGGAGTGATGTCAACACACCAAACCATTCGTCAAGTTTCGCGCCGAATATTGCTTTGGACGTTGAATGAAAACTTGAACACTGCTACCGAAAGTAGCAATGTTCTAGTTTTCATTTCACCTTCGAACGATTAACTTGGCGAATGTTTTGATGTGTTGATATCACTCCTTTGAAGGGCCGAAGCATTCGGAACTTGGCGGTCCTCTTTACCAGTTTTGGTTTTTGATATGATGTAGTTATGACTTTCAAAAATGCGTAATGTTTGTTGAAGTGGCGTCCTCTGGCTACTGGGTGAAATTCTGCGCAAACTCCCGTCTTCGGGTAGAAATAACGAAAAGCGTGTTAAGCAGCGGGGTTATTGCGAGAGGAATGTCCGTAATATTTGTCCAAAATTGGGTTATCCAGAGTGAAAATCATACTGCTAGATTAACGATCGTTACTCTCACAAATATCTAACCCACACAACAGAATTCCAAGATGGCGGCAGCGTCAGTCATCACTACGAAGCAAGAAAACTGCCTTAAAACCAGTAAAGATAGACATAAAGACGGGCAAGAATGAGAAAATGGTTAAGTAAGGGAAGGGTTATGGCTGCCAGCGTTGAAAATGAGCAACGGAGCGAGCTGGGGGCGGAGTAGAAGGATGAGCCGTTCGGGCTTTGCAAACTGCCGGGCTCAGCTGCGCGCCCAGTGTCGCCAGAAAATATCACCCTTGGTACGGAAACCGGCTGCCATCTTAAACGCACTCCTTCCGTTGCTTT
>JAHWFP010212900.1:0-16579 GCA_023313725.1 Lithobius niger
TCTGTATTGCTAGCCTTCACATAGTCTGATTCGTAAGAAATTGGGCCCAATTAATTAGTGCTTAATTTGTGCTTTTTAGTGCCTCCATTCACACAATAATTAGTGATTCCCTACTTACCGAGCCCCATTTAATTCATTTCGAATAAAATTAAACCATGCGCAATGGCTGTTTGCCGTGACGTCACCATGAGTTAGCCAATGACGAACGAGAACAACGGCTGTTTGGCCGTCTGATTGGACTAGCCCAATCACGTGATATGCACGTCACAGCAAACAGCCATGGCGTGTGGTCTAATTATAGGTGAAATAATTAGAGCTTAGTTGTTGCTTTCTAGTGCTTCCATTCACAAAATTAGTGCTTCAGTACTTGCCAAGAAAACACCATTTAAGTGGTGGGGGGGGGGGCCTACTGTATGCTAATCTCCACTTTGTCCGATTCACATGAAATTAGTATGCGAAGTGCCATGCAGCCCCGACACTTCTCCACGTTTAAACCTTCTTTTAACTGCTCTTTTGAAACTTACATTTGGCAGCACTAGAAGGACAGTCAGTCTCCCCTGGAAGTAAAGCCATCACTTGCTCGTAATGTTTACAAAATGATAGTAAACCTAATCTAACCACACGCTAGCGTGTCGCCGCCAAGCAGATGAGATTTAATTGTTGGTACAGCTTAATTGTTGTCGGATTGGCGGATTACTAGCAGATTGTGTCTTTTAACTTGAACAAGCTTGTCTCTGCATACTGGTGTAAATTCTCAATGCGGTTGAAATCTTTGCAAATCGTTGGAATCGGGTGTCTTGGGTCCAGCAACGAAGAAAACCTCAACATTAAAGTGTGGGAACATGTCCTTTATGGAGAAAACGGGCCCTCAATAACGTAGATTTGTGTTTTTGGCTAGCTTCTACCTAAGGACACGGCTTCAAAGTTAATTCTCATAGGGCACAAAGACACGTACGTCTAAATTTTGTCACACACGTAAAGAGTCGTACAGGGAAGTGCCTTTTTCAAAAATGGGAGTTGCAGCTAGAAGCACGTGGCCCTGAAGCGCCACCGCGTAAGTGAAAAATTATTGTTTTAACGGGATATACCTCCCAGCGCCATTTTTCTCGATCCTCCACATCAAGTACGGCCCCAAAAGTCTATTTACTTTCCCTTGCTAAAAAACCGTTTTAAAATGTGGCGTCTAGGAGATTTTCTGTTAAATATTGTTAACTATATTTAAGAACGACCGTAAGTATATGATGCATTGCGTACTTACAATAATCATGACGTTTCATCTCTGTGTGTACATGTACTAATTTTCTAATAATTACCATGAGATCAAAAATCTAAAATACTAATGCGGTAAAAATTAAAATTAATTATTCCAATAGATCGCCGAAGCAAAATTATAAAATACTAGCCTAGAAAATTATAAATTGTGATTTTAAAATACGAGAATCATTGCGATTTGTGACGACACAATTAATGCGTTCATGCTGGCTTGTCTATTAGGCACAATGACAAGTGAGATAGCAGCTACGTTTTCGCTGCGAGGAACGAAGCTACTGTCTCAGTTGACCTTGACTATGATAAATGCGTGAATGCGATCGACGCGTAGCTGTTATAAGGCAGGCGGAAGGTTATAAGGTAAGCGGTATGTTGCATTAAATGATATAGATGGAATGCAGGCGTGCTGATGAATGTGATGGACGAACTGTGAGCAATAATAGAAATTAGTTTGCGTCGAAATAATCAGTATATTGATTTGTGGTGCTCTTGGAATCAAAGAAATTATTTGAAGTGGAGTGAGCCAAGCGAACGAAATGGTTAGTTTATAGCTAAAAATACTTCTCTATTTACACATTGCAATGTAATTCAGTCATGGTACCATGACTTACGTAATAAAGTTAAAGTTCTAAAATTAGAAAACAAATTCATTCATCCAGAAAACGTACTGATACGATCTAAAGAAAGTTATAAATTACTGTTACTTTTGACTCAAGGCTGAAGTTGACCCCAAATTTTGAAAACGAGACCAATCCGTTGAAGAGAATTGGCAGAATACTACTTAATACTACTTAATTGGCAGAATACATTGCAGTTGCCAAATAGGAGGCTCATTAAGAGACTGGGTGCCTTTTATTGCAAGGGTTTGGTTTGGTTTGGTTTTATTTTTTTTACGGAGCACGAATCCAAACTGAATTTTCTGATTCACGACGATGAGAGGGACAATTTTGCTGGCAATTTTTCGGCAATGTACTAAGTCCGCAATGTACACTAAGTTTCTGGCCAGAGCTAATGTAGTGTCAGTGCATTAATTACCAACTTTTGTTCCGAACCCTTGTGTAAAATCATGCTTTGTTTTGTATTGTAACTGAAGAGCAAGTTCACAATCGTTCATGTCAAACCTATTGTATCCGTCCTACGTCATTGTCACGTCAACCACTCCTCCCTCTTCACTGTTTCTCTGCTTCGTAAAAACCCAGTAAAGACGTGTTGCCGAAAATGTCCGCCATTGCTATAGGTCTAAACCATGCGTAATGGCTGTTTGCCGTGACGTCACCATGAGTTAGCCAATGACGAACGAAAACAACGGTTTTTGGCCGTCTGATTGGACTAGCCCAGTCACGTGATATGCACGTCACAGCAAACAGCCGAAACAGTTTTTACTATACATCCGGCGCTTATTTAGATTTAGCAACATTAACATACGTTTGAGTGAATCTAGCAAAACGGTATCGTACGTGGGGGGGGGACAGGAAAATAAAAGCGTTTGGAAGATTTTCATTGGACTAATGCTGCAAAACTAAGTCGTACAGGAATGCTAGCGTGGAGGCATGTACCCTTAGGTTTTTGCCACTTTTCAAATGTTCATTATCAGTTTATCACCCAGGCCACCCAGACTAAACAAATCTGAATCACTTTAGGGTGAGTTTATGCAACGACAATTTTCTCGTTCACTAGCTTTAGGGTGCGTTTATGCAACGACAATTTTCTCGTTCACTAGCTTTAGGATGCGTTTATGCAACGACAATTTTCTCGTTCACTAGCTTTAGGGTGCGTTTATGTAACGACAATTTTCCCGTTCACTAGCTTTAGGGTGAGTTTATGCAACTACAATTTTCTCGTTCACTAGCTTTAGGGTGCGTTTATGTAACGACAATTTTCTCGTTCACTAGCTTTAGGGTGCGTTTATGCAACGACAATTTTCTCGTTCACTAGCTTTAGGGTGCGTTTATGTAACGACAATTTTCCCGTTCACTAGCTTTAGGGTGAGTTTATGCAACTACAATTTTCTCGTTCACTAGCTTTAGGGTGCGTTTATGCAACAACAATTTTCTCGTTCACTAGCTTTAGGGTGCGTTTATGCAACGACAATTTTCCCGTTCACTAGCTTTAGGGTTAGTTTATGCAACTACAATTTTCTCGTTCACTAGCTTTAGGGTGCGTTTATGTAACGACAATTTTCTCGTGCACTAGCTTTAGGGTGCGTTTATGCTACAACTCGCCTTTGCATTCTCGCAGCTGGAATTTAATCGCGACGGCAAAGGTGTCGTTGCCACGGTAACAACGCTTCCTGGATTAGCTAAATCCGACATCGTTTGAGCAACTGATTGCAGTCTTATAATTCGTGACAGTGAGATAAAGAATTCCTCCTGACGAAACAATTTCTCCAATCGCTTCTAAACTCAATTATTGACTCGTTACGTTACGAGCTGACAGAGCTAAAACCGCCGCCATGTTGGAATTTCAGATAATTTCTAGCCTCTAGCTGCGAGAATGCGAACGCGAGTCGTTGCATAAACGTGCCCTAAGGCCGGTTTTACACATTGGCAATTTTCTTGCTCACTACATTTTATTTGGTTAAAACTAAATCTGCTGGCTGCTTATCGCCTTTACCGGAGCATGTGGCTTTCGAGTTGTCTATACGTATAGTCACCATGGCAACAACGCGGACGCAGATCTTCTCCTCGTGTCTCACGACACGACGTACGATGCATACGGCATGACAGCGTCGATTTATGTCAACAAGAAAACAATTTTTACTGCAGTACAACTGTTTTCTGAATGCCGGAATTCGATGGTTTGTTTTCGATTCTATAACCCCGAAATGCACGCCATTTTGGATTTTGAATTCTCCGCTGCGAGCAGCTAGTGTGTCGCTGCCAAATAGATGTTTAATTAATTTTTGTCAGAGCTTAATTGTTGTGCGATGTAAAAAGGCGGCTCACTAGCAGACTGTCTCTTTTAACTGTAACGAACTTATACCCGATTTCAGGGTAAAATACCCATGCGGTAGAAATCTTAGAAAATCGTTGAAATCAGGTGTCTTGCGACCAGTAACGAAGTAATCTTCAACATTAAAGTGTGGGAACGTGTCCTTTATGAAGAAAGGGTACCCTCAATAACGTTGAATTGTGTTACTGGCTACTAGCTAAAGACAGGGCTCCTATGTTAATTCTCGAAGAGTATGAAGACATGTCAACAGCTCCGTAGGGAAAGTTTGCATATCTCAATTTTGGCACACAGATAAAGAGTAGTAAGGGGAAGTGCCTTTTTCTAAAATGGAGGTCGTACCTAGAAGCAAGTGGCTCTGAAATGGCGCGTAAAAGCAAAATTATTGTTGTAACCATTGTTTGTATTGTCTTCCAACAATGCATTATAACATGCTTAAGTGGTACACTTGCGTTGTTTCAGTACTTAATTGTCAGAATACATTGTTGCTGCAAATCACTGGCTCACAAAAACAGCAAATGCCACTAAGGGACTGGGAGTCTTTCATTGCAAGAAGAATTGGAAATAAAATACAGATCGTGAGCACAGGGTCCCAATCAAGTAGGAAAAAAAATAATTTTTACAAAGAAGTAACGCCGCCAAGGTTAATCCTATTAGCCAAGTTAATCGCACCTACTAATACTTTGGACGTTAAATGAAAACTTGAAGATTGCCACCGCTAGTAGCAATGTTCTAGTTTTCATTTAACTTTCGAACTATTAGTAGGTGCGATTAATTTGGCTAATAGGATTAACCTTGGCGGCCTTTCCCTGGTTGAATGATATCACTACTTTCAAAGGCTGATCCTTTTTGGAAACTTGACGGATTCTATTATACCAGTTTTTGTTTTGGGTGGATTTATTCTACCATCGTCTGATCACTACCAGTAGCAGTTCTATGTGCGAGAATAGCGAATTTTGGATAGTGTGAACTGACAACAATGTTGTAACAATGTTTAAAATTACTTTATCCGTATTGTTATTTATCGTACAGTACATAAATTTGTTATGTATTGCCGTATTCATTTAGTAGAGAATGAAAACTAATCGTACGTAAATAAATACGCAGTGGCTCCTTCCACGTCCACCGTGGCTGTCTGCCTTTCTCGTATCGCGGCTGAGACAGTTTTCCCGTTCAAACAACAAACGTTTCAGCTCATATAATTGAGCAAGAAACTGGACGTAAATGGTCTACATGCCTGCCCAAACAAATTACAAGTCCAAAACAAATTGCTAAATTGCTAACGGACGTGACTGTAATATTTTCACGTCTGAATGTTAAACCGATTTCTCTAGCAGATAGATTTAATGGTCATTATATTCGTGCAAAAACTTAAGCAAGAAACAAGAAACTGGACGTGAATGTTCTAATCCTGTCCAAACACCAAATTAATAACACCAAAAACACGTACGTTACTAGTAGTTTCACGTCTAAAATTTAAACTGAATTTCAGTGAGATCGACGTAGAGGTGGGCAATTTGTATGGGGAAGGTGGAGATCGTGCATGTTAAATTTTCGATACGCCCCCCCCCCCCCCCCGTCGTTTACAAGAACCTGGAAAGAAATCTTTGACTCCCCTATCAAGATCAAATTAAACTCTCCCCCCCCCCCCCCTCCCTACCAAATACACAGAAAATTATTACGGTAGTGATAATAATTCTGTCACATTCACGTCCCGTTTCTTGCTTAAGTTCATATAAGCTGGAACGTCGTTCGTTGTTTGGACGGGAAAAGTCTATAATCAGGTCGCACGTTAAAGCAGGGACGTAAGGTAACCCAGACCTTTACGTCCCTGGTTAAAGGCCGTGGTTCACCATTTTGTTAGCGTTGTTGCCCATATTCTAAACACAGCATCCACGTTCCAGATTCTCCGTCATCCAATAGGCTGATATGGGTCACGTGATCTCGTTTTAGTTATGAAACTTTGCGGCGCTGCTGCGAAGTGTTGTTCCTTTTTTTAATTTACCGATATTGCTCGAAGATTCTACGGTGCTGCATCTAGGAGTTGAAAAGTAAAAAGGCGGCTTTAAAGTGGCACTATCACCGATTGAAAGCTGACGAATCTGACATCATCTAGCGCTATGCAGTACCATCTAGCACTTGCTTGCACCAAGAGAAGGAATGCATAACGGCATTTCTTTTAATGAAACAAAGAAGCCACGACATCCTTAATTATTGAGAGAAAATTTGGTTCGTCTTCGTGCACCTGGGAGCAAGCTATAAAGGTTAACAATATCGTTGCCGCTAGATGGCGCCACGGTATTTTCGTTCGCATTTCAATCGGTGATAGTGCCACTTTAAGCTCCGCCCCCAACGCTCACGACCAATCAGCCGTGAGACGTGAAAAGGAAGAGAGGTAGGGTGGGCATGGAAGGATTCACTCACTGCCTTCAGGCCAAATAAATAACGGCTCTAGCAAATAGCGTTCAGCGAGCGAGAAGGTCTGTTTGTTGCTTAAACGCACCCTTATTCAGTCATTTTCCCTTTCGCTTCTTAACATGTATAGGTCCGTGTTTTTTAAAAGTTATCGATCCAGTACCAACTGTTATGAACTATGTTATCATATATAAACGTTGGCGGCGGTCGATCTCAACTCCACCCCCACCCGCAGTAGTCACGCGACCTTGACTCTTATTGCAAGTTTTGGTTTCGGTTTTCAAACTCGCGAGTGCATTATCCTTACGCCATTAGACCACGACAACCCTAAAACATTGAAATCTCGTCATTTCAACGTAGACCCTAGCTGAAACTGATTTGCAATTCTTACATTCGTAAAATGATAACGAAGAACGAGTGATTAAAAAAAAAAACTACTTTCTCTGTTGCCTATAGGCCTATTAGCCCTAGGATAAATAACTAACGCTAATAAATAAATAACTAACATTGCCTATACCAATCTGTAATTTGGCAGGAATTGATAGTATCGTTTTTGCATATCGTAATTTAGTACTTAACGACGGTAGCGTTTAAGACGGTGCTACAATATTATACAATTATTATCAACATTAGTTGGGATAACTTTTTTTTTTAATAATTCCTCGTAACAGAGCATGGATTATTTAAAGATAAATTTACGAACAAAAAAAATACTTACTCGTTATGTTCGGGCTGGCGAGATAATAGCGCTCCAAAATCAGTATTTCAATTTATCGTTAATGCTACCAACTGGTAATCCTACAGCCACCGACTGCTCCTCGTAAGTAAATGTCTAAAATCAAAACCTAACGCGGTGCTGGCAAATGACGTCAGAGCTGGGGAAGCCCCCTTCGCGCTTGTCGTGCACAAAGCTAATGGTTTGGAAAACAACAGTAGCAAAGGTAACGCCGACTGAGATTAAAGTTCTTTTTTTTATCGTTGTACTAAAAGAAACACTAGGTGGGAGAGGTGTGCGTTTACATATTATTCTTTGACGGCAACAAAGAACAAAATATTTTCGCGGCGGCGGCGGCCCTAACTGGCGCGCCGACATTCGGAGAGCAGCGTCTACTTTCACAAAGAAATTAGGCGGTGTCGACGGCGTTCCCGTGAAGTATGCTGATTCAACCTGACGTTTTCTCTTCATTTCCTGAAAATTATTTACTATTTTCAAAATGGCTGCCAAGTGGTCTGAACCGTGATCACTTACGCTTGTCTGACCATCACCGATGTGTCAGTTAAGATTGAGTGACCAGGGTTGGATTGAGTGACCAGGGTTGGCAGCCATTTTAACTCTTGTGGTGTTTGTACAGCGCTAAGTATTTACCATTTACCCGCTAGTGTGGTGGCGCTACTAGCACCACCACCACTTCGTATGTAATTAACTGTATATACAGGATGATCAGTTAAGTTGTGACCCAGCTTGACAACTAGAGCGTGATATGTTATGAGACCAAGATATGATTGAACAAGTAATGCATGACCTTGCCAAATGTTATCAAGGTCATTCAACTGCTAACTTCTTAAATATGCATCACACACCATGAGTATAAATTGAATATGTAGGGAACAAAGAGACGTAACCAATGCAAAAAAAAAAAAAAACAGAACGAAAATCGGCCCCGATTCGCAAAACCTATGACGTACGTCAAATGGCTGCTTTATGGCAACCCCAGAATGGCATTCCATTTAAACACACCATCGTGCAGGGAAGCATCGCCTTCCAACGCACAGTCATGGAGTGACGCAGCACGTTACCGCTAGTCGACTTCTTTTGAAATGCTGCCGTTGTTTGGGATGGACCATTTTATTCTGGGGGGGGGGGGGAAGGGGGAAACAAACTAAGTTAACCCCTCCCCAATAAAGACTCTGGGACCACCACTGATGAGAAGTGAACTAAATGCAATAAAGAAATTACTTGTTTCCATTTTTCATCGTTTGTAAAGCATAAGAATTACGACAATTGTAGTAGGTAGTGCAAACATGTGTCCCTTCCTGAAAAAACTCTGGAATGACCTTCGGCCGCAAGAAATAAACAAAGAACAAACATTCCATCCTCCAAATCATAAATGGAATGAATTCACATGACCACTATGTTATTGCGCACAGCTCTTATAACATCTTTGATCAACGCTCTGACAGGCAAGGATGATCCTCTCTCACGACCGCTAGACTGACGGGTGGATTGGCGTATACTACGGATTAGAGGTCGACCGAATTTCGGTTTCGGTTTTGGTTTCGGCACCGAAACCAGCAAATCTTCGGTTTCGGTTACGGTTCTGGTTTCGGCCATGAAGTTAATAGCTCAGTTTCGGTTTCGGCCGAAACTGATGAACTGGTTACGGTTTCGGTTTCGGCTGAATCCTATGCTTCACCACTTCTACCTCCTGGCAGTATCCAATTTCCGTACAGACTGACTAGGCTGTAGCTTACTGGTGTCGACATCCAGGGGTCAACATCACACATCCTGCTTGCATCTGCCATGCCCATCAATATTAAATACATTTTTTTTTAAATCCAAATTCAAAATATTTAAATGGCTTCGTTGTACTGGAGGGTATTTACGCTTGCATTTGTCTTTATTTATGTTTTCAAGCAAAGCTCTTACTGAATGAAAAACCCTTCTCCGTGCCCTGGACTGACACGAATAAAATAAGACTATTTTTAAAATAAAAAATGAGTAGTGACATAAAAAAATACGAACGAAAGTCCTTAAGTTTTGTAGCAAGACTGACAAATTCTTTTTTAATTCTAAAACATTATTTTTGTTGGAGGGAGGGGCTTGGAGGCCACACATTCATGATTTTATGATTTTATTCCTGCTTTTTTGTCATATTATTAAAATTTTTACTTTTCAGGTTAGGTTTTGGTTCCGGTTTCGGTTTCGGCCGAAACCAAATCACTGGTTTCGGCAGTGGTTTCGGTTTCGGCCGAAAGTGAAAAAATTGGTTTCTGTCGACCACTACTACGGATTTGAGGTACCCCAACAAGAAGAAGTCTAGGGGTGTAGGATCGGGAGATCTAGCTGGCCATGGAACTGTCCAACCATAACCAATACATCGTTGCCCAAACGTGTTAACTATCCATTCTCGAACGACGGCCGTTCTGTGAGGCGGAGCGTCATGCTGAAACCAAATTGTATTTTGTTCTCGCAAAGGCAAATCATCAAGAAAGTCGGACAGTGACGTTTCCAGTAGGTCCAGGTAACGGCGACAATTTAGGATGACATTATAGAAAAATGAGCCCACTAGTCAGTTCCCGTAGACGCCACACCATACATTCGTCGACCACTGCATCTGATGGTGTGTATCTCTCATCCAATGAGGGTTTTGATCAGGCCGGCAGTGAACGTTGTGTCGATTTATAATGCCATAACGATTAAATCCGGTTTCATTTGACCACAACACATTAAAAATGAACTGTGGATCGTTTCGAAGTTGCATAAGTACTTCGTAGTCGGAAAGCCTCAGATCGTTCCCTACGCGTACTCCCTGCTGGAAATGTACGTCGTATGGATGGTATTCGTGTTTGCGGAGTAGGCTACAGCAACTACTCGTCAGTGACTTAATCCGCACTATGCCGCGGCATCTCGTGTGCTACTGTGCGGATGGGCAGAGAAGAAGGCCACAACTTCAGCGTCTTCTACTCTGTTTCCTGCATTCACTGGTCGCCATCCACGTGGCTTATCACGAGTACTACCCGTTTCCCTAACACATCCCACTAAACTAAAATAGATGTATGGGCAGTACGACCTGCGTCCGGAAACCGTCTGTAATTTTTCCTGGTTGCTGCACACGCATTACAATTACACTCTCCATAAATAATAAGCATCCCGCATGTTTCTGCATTTGTATAGCATAGCATGCTGTAAGTGGCACACACACAAAGAAAAAAGTTGGTTTCTAAGCAGTTATGAACGAAAATTACAATAAAAATCAGTAATCCAAGCAGTTACGAAATATTGTGAAACTAGCGAACATTAGCCCTTTAAATTCTAAACGGCTAAAACAAATACTAAGAAAGAAATTCCAAAGAAAATGAATCTTTGGGAATAAATACGTATTCAGAACACAAACAGGAAAGTAAATCCAAAGAAGAATGACTGCAAAAACTTTAAGAAATCGTATCTAGGAGAAAATGTATGTTTTTGAGTTATTTCCCTTATCTTCATAAGCCTAGCAAGGTCTTAGCTTAGCCTTCAAAGCAGCTTCCAGTTACTCAACCTGACGTGAGCAGTCCTATTGAACTTCTAAGCTGGGAGCATTGCATTTTTATTGTGAGCCCTGGCCCTAAGCCATGCGCCCACTCCAAAACAACATTACAATACCTATCAACAAGCAACACTAAGACCACTACCACAGAAACCACAAAAACCACAGAAACCACAAAAATCACTCAAATTGCCGGTTACTTCCTATACAAACACAAATTCAGTAATAATTCTGATTTACAGGGGGAACAAACAAAGGATGACTCAAATGATGGAGCGCGTTGCCTTAACAAATTTCGCAATGCTGCTGAGCCGAACTAAATCCTCTGCACGCCCAGTGACTGCAAGTAGGTCATCTGCTGTTGTTCCGTTCTTAATCCAAAGCGATAGTATTTGCCGTTCACTCTGCCATAAGGGACAGTGTAGCAACAGATGCGAGACAGTGCTCTCTTCACCACACAAACAGGCTGAAGTCTGGCTCCAGCCCACTCTTTTCCTATGTGACTGCAGCAAACAATGTCCAGTCCTCAGCCGTGAGACTAATCTGGCTTTCCAGTAGGGCAGAGCATTGAGAGGTGACTCACAGGCACTAGTCTGACAGATCCGGAACAGTGCCCTACCTGTCTGCGCATTTGCCCACTCCAAATTCCAGCGCTTCAACGTCCAGGATCGGAGCTTATTTTTTGCTGTCGCCATGGAAGGCGTTATAGTTATGATCTTATCACTCAGCATGCAAGCTTGTTTTGCCATCTCATCTGCTTCCTCATTGCCTTCGATACCAGTATGCCCTTTTACCCACTCAATTGCTGGAAAACCAGATTGTAATGCAGTCCATAGCTTCCAGCAGATACTGTACTACAACGGATCCGATACAGACAGAGATGCTATCGCTCCTCTCAGCGCCATAACTGATGCTCTCGAGTCTGTAAGGATCCTGAAGTCTAGAAGCTCATAGTCGGTCGCAATATCAAGAGCTATGGATATTGCTTATTATTTATGGAGAGTGTAATTGTAATGCGTGTGCAGCAACCAAGAAATATTACAGACGGTTTCCGGACGCAGGTCGTACTGCCCATACATCTATTTTAGTTTAGTGGGATGTGTTAGGGAAACGGGTAGTACTCGTGATAAGCCACGTGGATGGCGACCAGTGAATGCAGGAAACAGAGTAGAAGACGCTGAAGTTGTGGCCTTCTTCTCTGCCCATCCGCACAGTAGCACACGAGATGCCGCGGCATAGTGCGGATTAAGTCACTGACGAGTAGTTGCTGTAGCCTACTCCGCAAACACGAATACCATCCATACGACGTACATTTCCAGCAGGGAGTACGCGTAGGGAACGATCTGAGGCTTTCCGACTACGAAGTACTAAGCTGGGGATTTCACAACCGACAATGGCAGCATTGCAAGTACGGTCGACAAGCGGTAGCGTGTTGCTTCCCTGCACGTCTATGCGTTGGACGGCGATGCTTCCCTGCACGACGGGGTGTTTGAATGGAATGCCATTCAGGGGTCGAAACTCGAAAGTAGTCATTTTACGTACGTCATCGTCATAGAACCTACAAATCTGGTCCGATTTTCGTTCTGTTTTTTTTTTTGCCAGCAGGCGCAGCGATCGGCCGCGAGGATGCGGTATAATTAGAACGAATAACGAAGAAAATACGCACGCATGCGCTGTGGTAACGCTGCCGTAACGGCAGTATGTTTAGATCGTGTTTGCGTTTCAGTTTCGCTAAATGCTGACTGGTAGTGACATCTGGCGAATAAAGTGCGAGGCAATGAGTCATCGAGCCGACGCGTTGCTGAAACGATGCTTCATTTTTGTAGCGCTGGCTGAGTTACATATCTGTAGGAGGAGTGTCCTTTAATCTGTAGTTAGCAGGTGAATGACCTAGATAACATTTGGCAAGGTCATCCATTTCTTGTCCAATCAATGGCCCCTCTTGGCTTCATCACATCACCCGGGTCTCATATAACATATCGTTCAGTAGTACTGTAGCTATCAATCTGCGTCACAACTTAAAGGCACATAAATCCCTCCGTTCTGGCCGCTTTACTCTGCGTCACCTACGCTAAAATATAGTTCAAACGACCGCAGCGCGCATTGCTCTAGACACTAGTCATACTCATTTCGGGGCCGCTGAAACGTGACACATCGTACGACCAAGTCGCACTCTTGAGCGAAGGATTAATTATCCGTCCTCCAGGGCCGCGGCTTGCCAGCGATGTGGCGGGAGTTATAAACCGCTCGGACCGAGCCGTTTAAAACAAGCCTAATAACATTCACGCGCCACTACTGACATCTGCATCGTACCCTTAGACCAGCAAATGAAAGGTAAATCAGTTTATATAAAAACTATTTCCGGTAATGTAGCGAGTGAAACTGTTAAAATATACCGGAGGGAGTTATGTGTCTTTAAAGGCGCCTTTTCATTTTTTCAACTCCCAGCTGCAGCATCGTAGAATCTTCGAGCAATATAAAAAAAAACAGCGGTAAATTGTGATCTATGGAGCTTGATTTTGTACGGCATATGTGATAGCACATATTGTTGTTGAAAATGTGCAAGCTAAGGCTCGAATGTTCAATGGACAGCAGTGGTGGGGGGGGGGGGGGCCGTCTCCCCCCTCCGCCCAAAAAAAGGAAAAGATGTAAGATTTTTTTGTATGGCGGGAAGAAGGTTAATTAGTTAGGCTTATTTATGCTAAATTTTTTTGGTTTAAATAACAGTATGCAGTTTCTGTTACCGGCACCCTAGTTTTACTTGGCGGGACGAAAATAAAACACAATTACAACCACAACAAAAAATTCTGTTCTACACATATTTTGTGACGAGGCCCTGTGGTAGTCAGAATGATCACAAGGTTAGGAATTTTTATTGTTGTTAGAAATAAATGTAACTAATGGCTATGGTCTTTGATGGGAATGCTATGCATGCAAACCGACTGAGGGCTGGTAATCGTGGCTGACCTGTAGCAGGAGATTGTTAAAAGTGTAAAACATTAACACCTCCAATTTCATTGCACGAATGTGAAAAATAACTAGCACACTATGACGAGTAAGTATTTCAGAACATTTGTTTGTTTTGAGTTTCGTTTTGCCATTTCAAGGATTTTCATCTTTCTTACCTAATTTGTTTTTAAGGTTCCTCAGATCGTGAAAAACTCGTTAAAAAGTTGAAATTGAAATATTGAATTAAAATGAAAAACTACCTAGTGGCGTGGCGAAAAATTAACGGCGGCGGGCAGCGGCGGCATGCTGAAATTATTTTTCATCAGCAACGGCGTGCGGAATATTGGGAAAATCGTCGGCGGCGCACGGGTCTACACACACCGCCAGGTAACGCATAGGCAAGGCCGGCTGAGATAAGAGTTGATCCAAGTAACAGCTACTATCTCAGCTGGCCTTGCACATAGGACCGCGATCGTTTCTTCTAGCAGCTATCTAGCGAGCCTAACGTAAATTTCACATTGCCAATTGTAGCGTAATACACTCAAATACAATTTTTACGTTCGGAGCAGTCCCACTTACATTTCATAATAAGTATTCACTAGTTTGTTATTCCAGGTGGTCCAGAGTTGCGTCGATTCGTGGTCCAGAGTTGCGTTGATTCGTCGGATCGACAACGACAGCCATGTTGATTTCAGAGATCAAAAATACATGACGTCAGAGTCGGCGCATGCGCAATCCAATTTATTTAGGAAAAACGGTCTTCGGTGATGAGGAGGATTCATACATACCATGCCGACCTCGCTTGCTAGCGTATAGGAGCTTGATTAGGTATATCAAGCTCCAAAAAGGAACAACAATTCGTTCTAGCGCCAGGAATTTTCATAATTAAAACGAGATCATGTGACCCACATCATGCCTATTGGATGACGGAGAATCTGGAACGTGGATGCTGTGTTTAGAATATGGGCAACGCTATCAAAATGGTGAACCGAAATGGTGGCCACTTTAAAGTGGCTGAGGGAAGATGGAAGGGAGAGGATTGGCGGAAAGGGGGAGTGTTACACAAACAAAAATCGACTGTTGCAGTGAACGATCAGGCAGCACCGAGCAAATACAGGAAAACAACCACGGGTCAAACAAATCCCCAGGCGAAGCCGGGTACGATGTTAGTAATGGATAAACATATAACTGGATAAACGTCTAACTGTGGTTTCTGATGTTATATGTATAGCTGCAGCGAGCGCAGCAGCACGAGCAAGGCAGGGACATTAGACGATTTTCCGTTACACGAATTTCCTGCTAGACGACTTTCCGTTATACTGTTAAACGGTACACGTTCTTCCAATTAGCGATTTTTCCAGTTAGACGATTATCCCTCGCCCCTTCTCGCAGCTGGAAAATTGAAATTATCTGAAATTCCAACATGGCGGCAGACTTAGCTCTGCCAGCTCGCAACGAAACGAGTTAAGAGTTTAGAATCGTATTGTTTTCGTCAGGAGAAATTCCTTATCTTATGTTCAGCTCACGAATTTAAGCAAGCATTTGCTCAAACGATGTCGGATTTAGCTAATCCAGGAAGCGCTGTTACCATGGCAACGACAACTCTGCCATAGCGATTAAATTTCAGCTGCAAAGGCGAGTTGTTGCATAAACGCGCCCTAATACTGTCTGGCACTTGCTTGCATCCGGCTAAGTAAAACACAACGCCATTTCTTTTAACGAAACGAACAAGCCACCTGTCCCCTAAACTACTGAGTATAAATTAATTTGGTATGTCCTCGTTCACCTGGGGTCAACTATAAAGATTAGCAATATCACAGCCACTAAATGGCGTCAGGATATTTTCGTTCGCTTTTCAATCGGTGATAGTGCCACTTTATTTACTACAAAAAGAGAACAAAATGTTTCGTTTCATTTGTTTAACGTTGGACGTCTTGTTGCTGACGCTACCTAGTTAACCTAAAATTCATTCTTATTCAATCAAAGGGCGGGGACAGCAATGGCGCTCTTGTAATACAAAATGTTTCGGTTTCGAGAGTTTGTTTTGAGAGTTTGTGTTTGTGTGGTGCTGCTGCCATCTAGTGGTAAGAAATAAAACTGACCGCATCTTGTAGATCATTATTTGTCCGTCAGATGGCGGCGTATGCAATGCTTATCTTTATAATAACTTTCGTTTTCGTTTCAGTTTCGGTTTCGTAGTTGGTTGTCTTGTTACTGCAGCCACGCAGCGGTAATAAAATGAAACAAAATAGATGGAGGAAAAAGGTGAAGGACCATGCGGCCTTCGCTGTGTTACATCATCGTCGTTTATTCATTAAAAATACGCTAGGTTTTAAAAAAAATAGACGAAATATGTCCAACACATTTCGATTATTTCCACCCTGAAGCCTTGGACACGAACACTCCACACTGACCGTTAAATATTTAAATGTTTTAAGTTGTAAAATTTGAAGTTTTCACGAAACACGTAGAAACTTATAATTGCCCAACCCAATCCTTCGTCCAAGGGCCAACAATACCAATTAGAGGAACGTTGGCATCGTGAGTCGTATCAATTTCCCCACACAGAACTGACATAGACCAAACAAATTTGGTATTTGTGGTCGAGTCATCACTAGATGCATTAAAACTGCATTAAAAATGTTAATGACAACGATCGAACCGTTGCTTGTTTTTTGTTGTTCTATTGTTGTTGGTTGTTTTTTGTTGCTGCTGTTGTTGGTTGGTTGTTTTGTTGTTGTGGTTGT
>JAHWFP010212902.1:0-24285 GCA_023313725.1 Lithobius niger
GTACGTGGAAGTGCCTTTTTCTAAAATGGGGGTTGCAGCTAGACGCACGTGGCCCTGACGTAATTGAAAAATTATTGTTGGAACCATTGTTTTAGTATCATCCAACAGTCTACAGACGGTCAAGGCATTTGAAAATAAATTCAATTCAATTCAATTCAATTCAACAGTCTACAGGCTTAAACGTTATACGATAACTGAACAAAAAACGGCTTCGGCGTTTAGAAAAAAAGCGTTAGAGCTCGTATCACTGCAAGGAAGGATGCTCATATCACTCCAATTCATAAATCGGGTTCCCCTTTTCTTGTTCCTAATTACAGACCTATAAGTCTCCTTTCGTCCATTTCAAAAATCCTTGAACGGTTAACCTACTCTGATCTTTTTGATGAATGTTCTCAACTCAATATTTTTCCGGCCACCCAACATGGTTTCCTTCCTAAACGTTCTTGCCTTACCAATCTTCTCTCTACGTACGATCCCATTACCAAACTTAATGACGTTGGTCTACCATGTGACCTAGTTTTCTTTGATTTTAGTAAAGCTTTCGATACTGTCTCACATGCTAAGCTTTTATCCAAACTCACTACTTTCTGTTTTTCTCCTGGCATTATTTCCTGGCTTTCCTACCTACTCCTTAGGCGGCAAAGGGTCGTCCTTCGTGGTTCCTCCGCTCCTTGGATTCACGTTACCTCTGGTGTTCCTGAAGGCTCCGTTTTTGGTCCCTCCTGTTCAATATTTTCATCTCTGACTTACTTTCTGTTATTCGTTCTCCTAATGCCTGCTATGCTGATGACTTAAAAACCTTCTCTGACTGTTTCTTGCAAATTACTTCAAGAAGACATCCAACGTGTTGTGCACTGGGCCTCTACCAATTCCCTTCTTTTTCATACTGATAAATGTCACGTCCTTTACCTTGGGAATAATAATCCGCACTTTCCTTACTATCTTTCTGGCAAACCTATCACTCCTGTTACTAATCATCCTGACCTTGGGATCCTTATTGATAACGCTCTAAATTTCAATCTTCACACTGAAAATGTCATCTCCAAAGTCTTTCGTAAAGCCCATTTTGTACTGAAACGTTTCTCCAACTCTCCCTGTTTACTATTCTATATAAAACCTTTCTCCTCCCAGTCTTGGGTTACTGCTCCCAAATTTGTCGCCCCTACTATCTTTACTCACTTAATCATCTCGAAAACTGCCAACGTCGCCTTACCAAATGGTGTCACACTATTCGTTCCTTACCTTATTCCGATCGCCTACGTAAACTTGGGCTTTCCTCCATTCATGATCGTTTTCATCGTGGCGACATGGTACTTACCTAACAACTTATTCACAATCTTCTTGATGTGGACCCTGTTTTTCCCTCATTCCAAATGTCAACTTCACTCGTGGCCACCCACTCCGTATTTCTGGCACTGTATCTCGGACTAAACTCCGCGCAACTTTTTCACGGAAAGGGTTGTTCAACCCTGGAACGCTCTCCCTCAATCTGTTGTTTGCGTTCCTTCATCAACGCTTTCAAATCACGCTATGATGCTCAACTTGCTTAACTTTTTTGGGGTTTTGGAGGGTGGGTGGCCCCCCGGGTGCTTTGTGCACCGTCATTCTCTATTTCTATATCTATCCCCATTCTCACAGCTGTGAAAGTATACGAATAAAAACGGATTAGTTCACTCGAACACAACGAACTATAATTTGAACTCCAATTCCAGGGAACAAGGACTGTTTTTGCTCAGTGGTTATGTCAGAAAGTGAACGCAGTTTGCATTTGAAATGTTTAATGTTTGTGTGCGCGTGTATGTTTATGTGCACTTAATTTTGGTGTTGTACAGGCTTTTTTAAATATTTGTCTATGTTTGTTGTTTTTTAAGTATGTTTCCTTTGAGTGGCTATATGTGTATTTTATATGCATTTATAATTTGTGAAATAAGCATACTCCTAATTAAGGCGTTTTGCTGTTTACGGCGTCTGTTTGTATATGTTTTAGATTTTCGTTCAGTTTCATGTGCGTGTGCATGTTGTATTTTGTGTGCGTATTTTATTTGTGTGAAGTATCCAACCGTTTTGTTTGTTTGATTAGTGATGTACATAAATACGTGTGCATGGAGACTGGCACGTCACAATTCTTGTACCCTGGAATTGGAGTTAAAATTATAGTTCGTTGCGTCCGAGTGAACTCTAGGCCGTTTTTATTCGTGTACCTTCACAGCTGTTAGTATTGGGATACGAGCTTTGTATTTTAATTGCTACGGTATGTCCACTGTACACCCAATTTTGTTCGCGAAAAAACGAAACATTGGAAATGCGTATTTCTGTTCAGGTTCTGCCCAAGCTTTATCCCATGTTTGTTATTTGATGGCAATACACTAGCGTGTCTAGAGTTAGCTTGTATCAGCTGATGGGTAGTTGATTCTGCACTGTTGCTAGGCCTTTTAAACTCTAATAAAGTAAAGTAAAGTCACGTCAAGTCAGTATTATGGCACACAATTGCGGAAACAATTCAACTAGCTTCCCGAAGTCTGCATTGAAGAAGTAAATAAATCATTCAGTCATGTCGGCCGTCCAATTTTAAGGCAACCTATGATTTAGAACTGAAAGATTAAAGCGAAAACCAAGGCCATTTCATTTTGGTTCTCGACAATGATTGAATATATTTAATGGAGCGGCAGCAGGTGAATGATATTTATTAAGGCCCTAGGCCTTAACCATGTGCCTACTCCTAAAACTATACAAAACCATACAAAACCTTACCCGCTTGCCTACCCCCTGTATATATACATGTGTTACCAAGGTTATTCAGTCCAAAAACAACGCACTGTCACAAAGCATTACATCCTGTTTGCATAATGTCCACTGTTCATTCACCGCAGCCCGAAGCCCACCACCCGCAACCTGAAGCCCGCACTCCCACAGCCCGAAACCCACAGCCCGCAGTTTGAAGCCCGCAGCCCGAAGCTACCACCTTGAAGCTATCTCCTGGAATTTCTGCAAAGCCTTCTGCTGGGAGCGAGAGTGCCACCTTCGTGGATGTTTACTGTGTTAATTCCAGTCCACAAGCATGGCAGCAATAGGAGTGATCTGCGCACTTATAGGCCGATTGCGCTTTCTCTACAGGAAAGTGTACGAGCGCATGCTGATCAACAGGCTTAGCTGGCACTTGGAGAATCATGAGTACCTCTCTGATATGCAATTTCGGTATAGGCCAAGGCAAAGTGCGCAAGATGCTATCCTGTTTCTGCTCTCCAGTATCGGGGAAGCATGGGCTCAGGGAACTACTGTGCTTGCAGTTTTTCTTGACATCCGCACAGCCTATGATACTGTGAGCATGGCCTGGGTTAAAGCATCGCTGCTTAAGATGGGTGTTGGCAAGCGACTATCCACTGCGATCCTGAATCTCCTGGGGTACAGAGCTTTTGCCAGCAGGGTAGATGGCTTTTGGTCGACTCAGGCAGCCACTGACCGTGGTCTACTGCAAGGCGGCTGCCTGAACCCAGTGCTGTTTGACATTGCTATTAATGAAGTTCTGGTTGAGATTGGTCAAGATGCTAACATCGTCAGCTATGCAGACGATGTCGCTCTTTGGTTTGTTGGGACGGACCTACATGTTCTGGCATTTTGTGTTCAGAAAGCATTAGATCGTGTAACACAGAGTTTAGCAGCCCGAGGATTGTCCCTTGCTCCGGCAAAGACAGAATTGGTTGTATTTTCGCCCTCTGCTGCAATCCGTGACACACCGATCATGGTCACTGTTAGCGGCATTGCCATTTATCCAAAGGAGAAAGTGAAATACCTTGGTGTGTGGTTACATTAGAACGGAGACTACCTATTTTGAAAGCACTTGTGGGTTACAGTGGCATCCGTAGGAAAGTGCTGATGGCGGCCTTTCGGGTCCAAGTCCGTGCGATCCTTGACTACCATTTACCTTTCCTGACGATAACTCAGCGACATCTCCGTAGTCTACAGGTATGTGTAAATGACTGCCTGCGGACGATCGCTGGATGTCTTGTCACCACACCTGTACAGACCTTATGGGTAGAGGCAGGTGAGGCTCGCTGCCCTCTGTCTTCGCAACATGAGCAGAGGGCAAAGTGACCCAGTAGGGAAGATTTTATTTGACTATATGACTCTTCCAGATAGTGACTGTCAGCATCTTGGTGTGGCAGGACGTGGAGCAAACCTGCTTCGTGACAATGAGCTAAGTCATCTTTTGGAGATTTCTTTAGTGCTTCCACCATATCCGTGGGTTTGGTGTCCAACCCTGCAAGACGTGTTCACGAGAAGGAGCTCTCAATCATGCTACAACTTCTGTGATGCCTCATACCTTGCATCCAGCAAGAGTGACGGAATTGGAGTCTACATCCCGAGCTTAAAAGTGTCAGTTGGTCGTAGGCTCCAAAATGCCAATTCGAGTACTGAATGCGAGTTAGTTGCTGTGTCGGTTGCTTTGGATGTTGCAGATGATCTGCAATTGCAAGAATTCATCGTTTGGACTGACTCGCAAGCAGCCATATACACTCTCAGAAGAGCAGTTCAGTCAATGATCATGAGAGATCTGACGGTCTTCAGCATTTGCCGGAAATTGTGGTGCGCATCCCAGATTGGCTACCGGGCGCTTGGTTGGGTTAAGGGCCATTGCGGAATCGAAGGGAATGAAGAAGCTGATCGTGTTGCAAGAGATGCCATCATGAATGCTCCGAGTGATGTTGTTCAGGAGGGAGCAGTACCTCTACACAAGAAGTTCTTGCGAGGATGGCCCCAAAAGCGGTAAAACAAGGAATGGGAAAGGGCTTCCACAGGCCGAGGGCTGTACAGCATAAACTCGTATTGCTCATACAACAGTGTTGGATCGACTCCCTTTCTGGATGGCAAAAATATTGTCACGATTACGAACTGGACATTGCCTATTGCTTGCGCATAGAATACGGATGGGGTGGAGTCTGACTGCGGCGTGCGAGTATGGTGAGAGGAGCAGTGTAACTCACCTTCTCCTCCATTGTTCGTGGTGGCAACTGAACATGCGATCATTAGGCCATGGATTCATCATGTCACAAACGGTGATGCACTTCTAGTAAGTGGTTGGAGCAGAGATAGCATCAAACGTCTCTCTGCGGTTGCACGTTATGCGAAATCGACCTCTGTACCTATATGAGTACCTCTATCTTGTCTTGTTGGACGGGTGCATGAGTTATGGGGTTTGCAGCACATATCAGATATGGAGAAGGTGCACAGTGGAAGAAGGCGAGACTATGTGTAACATTGTCTGAGTGAACACTGAGCTGTACATGTTTCGTTGTTCATAGTTGGATGTGATGTTGATGTGTTGATAGTGTTGTATTGTAATGAATTCTAGCTATAGTTACCTTTAGAGTGGGCGCATGACCTAGGGCCACGGCCCCCAAAAAAGTGTTATTTCCTTCCCGTAACTCCGGAATGGATCGACCAATTGAAAAAGTGGTCCCTGTAAGGTTGAAGCCCGTGGAAATTTCTGGCTCAGATCATGTTTCAGATTTTAGGTATAGGTGCATTAGTTTTTTCTGAAACCGTGTCAGCCAAGAAGCAGAACAACAACAACAACAAGTGAACAGTTTTCAAATTTACGTGTGGCTTCCTACGTTTACGTGCACGGAATTGCATAAAGGTTGGTGTACAGTTTGGAAAAGTTGTTATCTACTATCTGGCCAAGTTTGGTCGAAATATATTGAATTGAAACGGAGAAATTAATAGTTTTAGATTTGCTGGAGAGAGGACTTCAATCATATATTACAAACAAAATCGTCAGGTGTGCCATAAAAAGGGATTATATGATTGAATTTTCACTTGTTAAAATGTACACGGATAAAAATTGATCATTTTCAATTGAAATAATCAAATGTACAATTGAGAAAATTGCATCTGTTACGGTGCTGTTGTGCTTTACGTTTTAAATATGATTCGTAAAGCACAACAGCACCTTAACAGATGCAATTTCTCAATTGTACATTTGAATATTTCAATTGAAAATGTTCAATTTTTATCCGTGTACATTTTAACAAGTGAATATTCAATCATATAACCCCTTTTTTACGGCACACATGACGTTTTTGTTTGTAATCCGTGTACCTTTTTCGCGGCTATGTTTTCGCGCAACAAAGGTTTATGCATGCTGTGATTGTTGCTGGCCACTTTAAAACAATTCAAGTCAGCTCTGATAGCCTGCATCTGCCAAATAAATACGCAATTCTATCGTTTTTAGCTGCCCATTTCGAGGCCGAAAACAACGCAGCTTAGTTTGGTTTAAAAATATATGCGTTTAGCTGAAACACTAATTCTTTCGACTTAATTTATTCGGAGCCATGGCCCTGAGCCGTACGCCCCATCTATGGTTATACATACAACCCTCTACACCTCTACTCACATCTTAAACGTAAACTACACTTTACACTGTGCTACACCGTGTAGCAAAGACATAACACGTGAACGAATAATGAATCTGGAGTTTGCTGAGTGGTATTGTTCCCTAAATACAATGGTTAAAACAATGTAAAACAATCAAAATGATCGTTTAGGGTCCCGTAACTCCGGAATGGATCGACCAATCGAAAAAGTGGTCCCTGTAAGGTTGAAGCCCAGGGAAATTTCTGGCTCAGATCATGTTTCAGATTTTAGGCAGGTGCAGTAGTTTTTTTCGGAAACCGTGTCAGCCAAGAAGAAGCAGAACAAGAACAAGAACCAGAACAACAACAACAAGAAGTGAACAGTTTTCAAAAATTACGTGTGGCTTCCTCTGCACGGAATTGCATAAAAGTTGGTGTAAAGTTTGGAAAAGTTGCTATCTACTATCTGGCGACGTTTGGTCGAAATATATTGAATTGAAACGGAGAAATTAATAGTTTTAGTTTTGCTGGAGAGAGGACTTCAATCATATATGTACACGGCCGCCGTGTATGCTATCTTTATTAGCACGGCCGGCAAGCCGTGCTTATTAAAGTTCGTTTGCGCACGAGAATTTCAGAAAATTGGACAGGAGGCGGAGGCGGCGGAGCGGCTAACAATGTCAAAATGTTACAATGCTGCAACATGTAACAATAGGGTAACAATAGGCGAGGCGCACAATATCTGATTATAGCTCACTCGAACAAGATGCAACGATGGTTGGATGCCGGGAAACTAATATTGTCGTTGTTTGAGTTAGCTAGCTCGTTGTGGAGAACCAAAATTAAATGGTCTTGATTTTTCCTTAAATCTTCAAGTTTTAAACCGTAGGGTGCGAAGTCTTAAATTTTGAGCTCAAAATTGGGCGGTCGACATGACTGAGTGACTTATTTATTTTTTCAATGCGGGCTTCGGGAAGCCAGTTGAATTGTTTCCGCGATTGTTGCCACGATACTGAAACAATCCAGAATCAACTACTCATCGAGATGACGCATGCTAAATCCAGAAATACGCTAATGTGTTGCCATCAAATAATAATCATGGGACAAACCGTCGGCGGAACCTAAACATAAGTATCCATTTCTAATGTTCCGCTTTTTCGAAAACAAAAATTGGTGGACAATGGACACATATAAAATGAAAGCGAAGAAAGCCAACAAATTAACTGAGCAAAAAACGGCTTCGCCGTTTAGAAAAAAAAACATTAGAGCTCGTATCCCCACACTCTCAATTCGCAAAACGTAAACCCGCAAACACACACAAAATAGACGCCATAACCAGCAACACGCTACAAAATTGAAAGATAAAAATGCATACACAAAATGAACACAAATTATAGTTCAAATTATAGTTCGTTGCGTTCGAGTGAACTCTAATCTTTTTTTATTCGTGTACCTTCAGGGCTGTGAGTATGGGGATACGAGCTCTAATGTTTTTTTTTTTTCTGAACAGCGAAGCCGTTTTTTGCTCAGTTAATCTTTTATTGCAAAGGTGTGGTCTTTTTTTTTCACGGTACACGAATCCAAACTGAATTATCTGCCCCACCACGATAAAAGGGACAATTTTGCTGGAAAGAAGATTAGGAAACAAAATGCACATCGTCAGCACAGGTGGAAACGTGTTCTTTATGGAGAAAAAGTGTCCTCAATAACGTGACGCGGACATTTTATTTTATGTAGACTTATTGTTCTTGCAGTCTAGTGTAAGTGGCGAGTAATTTTAAACAGCTGGTGAGTTGTTTAGCTTTAGTAATCTTCGTCTGCCACCAGAATATTAGAACTGTATGAACATTTACCATTCCGTGAGTTTGTAGTATGTGTTCATGATTGAATGATTAACGTTAACCTCGGGAGGGCCAAGTGCGCTCAAAAATCGGGTGAAATAGACTTAGGCATGTGAAACATGGGCATACAATAAGCCAAACCATGTCCATTTGGCTGGTGTAACGGCTAATTGGGCAATGGCACACGTAAAAATTATGAATTAGGAAATTTATAGACACTCCAGACAAAAGAGGTATAGAAGTGACTATTAGACAGTGGAATTCTTTGTATTCACAGGCCTATGAAAGTTGTGACATCCACCCAAAACCAAAACTGGTATAAGAGCAGCCGCCAAGTTTCCAAAAAGGGTCGGCCTTTCAAAGTAGTGATATCATTCAACCAGGGAAAGGCCGTCATGGTTAATCCTATTAGCCAAGTTAAGCGCACGGAATAATACTTTGGACGTTAAACGAAAACTTGAAGATTGCTACCGCTAGTAGCAATCTTCTAGTTTTCATTTAACTTTCGAACTATTAGTAGGTGTGATTAACTTGGGTAATAGGATTAACCTTGGCGGCCTTTCCCTGGTGGGATGATATCACTACTTTGAAAGGCCGACCCTTTTTGGAAACTTGGGGGCTGCTCTTATACCATTTTTGGTTTTGGGTGGTTTATTCTGACGGGAGCTTATCAACGTCAACGATAATAATGGCTTGGTTACTAACCATGTAAATCGTTGTGGTACAAATATGTTAGACGATGGTTCGGCAACAATGCACTAAGACTGTCGCTTTATTGCAACAGTGGCTCGTTTACTGAAGATTCAACTAGTCGTGACTTCGCCACTCGGGCAAACAGCGAAAGTCTTACTGCATTGTTGCCGAATGCCATCGTCTAACTGATACAAATACATTGTTGTTACAAAGACGCGAGGATTCGCTCTCCTTTTTGACCCTGACCTGCACTCGCTGACTGTAGCGTCAGTGTATCCATCTTGTCCATCGCGTTGGTGTCCAGCGTTCTCTGCTGTCTTTCAACCACGCTATACTGTCCGCAATGTGTACTGTGACGCATCCTCGTGAGACCCACCATGTCAGAAGGGGTAGGAGTCAGTGTTCCCTCTCTAAATTGAATGTGTGCAGAGCGTTGTCGAACGTATTCTCCAGTTTTGCTGTGAGCATGTAGCTATTTCAGTCGCTCTAAACTTTGCACTGGAGTTGCAGGTTCTATCATTTACTATTCACACTGACTCTTTGTCGTGCCTGAAGGGTTTGCAGAAGTCACCTGCGTCCACGACAGTGTGGGACCCCATTATCGTTTCGGTACTTTGTAAGCTTTGGTTGGCCATACAGAATGCTGATGTAGCTGTTGTGTGGGTCAGAGGTCACAGTGGCTGCTTTGGCAATGAGTCAACTGATGGTGCTGCGCGGTATGCAGTGGCTCACAGTCGAGATAGGATTTCCCTCGTTCAGTATGTTTATTTGCATTGTGCTACGATTTGGTCATAGATCCAAACATCGTGGAATTTGGAGTGATGCAGTGCATCCACTGCCCATCAGCTCTTTTAGTTTCATCCACTGCGCAGTTACCAGTCGCCCCTCGATTGGCTATCAACGTGTGTCGACGCGTCTCAGTACCGAACACTATACTTGCAGCTCATCGTCATCTAGTAGGATGGTCTGCATCTCCACTCTGTAGCTCTTGTGGGTCAGAAGAGACAGTAGCCCATTTCATTCTGCACTGCACTAGATTTGCGTCACACCGGCTGAACCTCAGTGTGTGGATCGGAGAGGGGACTTCTGATGATATCAGTCTGCGTGCTCTCCTTCCAACTTCTCAGCGGGGCATCGGTGAGCTTAGGCGGTTTCATGCTGTAGCGTGATATTGCAAGGAGACTGAGGTGTGTCTGTAGGTTTCGTCAGCTTCTGTTTCTACTTCGTCACTTAAAATAGTACAGCAGGATAAGTGCATTGGTGGTGCATTGATTGTGAATCAGTATCAATGTATCTGTATTAGTAGTAGCAAGTTTCTGTATTAGTAGTGCATTAGTGGTGTATGAGTGTCGGTGTCTCAGTATTGGTGTATCAATGTTGGCAAATTTTCGTCTGTATTGAGCATGTGACAGAGTGCATGACCTCGGGTCCAGGCTCTTCAATACACAAATACGGCTCACAAGCTCTATGGCACTTGGTCAAGCTTCAGAGACTTACTTGCTCAACAGAGAAGGAGAGACATGCCCTGTCTATTTGCTGTTGAGTGATTCTCTTTAACGACGGGTGTGTGTAGGATGGGGCTGGCCCCTGTAACTACTCCGGTATCTGCACTGACCTTGGCTTCTAACTGTATTTGGGGGTTTGGTGAAGTTCTGGGTTGGTAGTAGGCGTGTGATGTGATACAGGCTTGGTGTTGTAATTTTAATTTGTTTTTCCTATTATGTAGTAGAGTTACATTGTTTGTAGGGCATACGGTTTTGGGCCAAGGCTTTTGAATAAATTAATCCGGCTCACATAAAGGGTTTTAACGGTTCAAAGGGTTTTAGCGGACATTTACCACTCCTGGTCACACAAAAAAACCCAGTTTATTTGATGCAGAGCCATGGCCCGAAGTTGCACGCCCTGTATACTGTACCGCAGCAGTGTTACACGACAACTACACACTAGCCCATCCAATACTGCCAATAGACACTGAGCCAATATAACACAATATAACACTGAGCCAGCAGACCAACGAAAACGTTAATATACCTTTGCTCTGGAGGCACATCACTGTCTGTTCGTCTGTGTGTTAATGCACTGTCTTTGCAGAAGCCGGTCCAGATGGAGCCAGCTGCATACAAGTAACCTAAGTAACCGGATGGAGCCGACACCCTTGTCTCTACTGTGGACAAGATGATTGCGTACAAGTAACATAAGCAACCCACAGCAGAACGCCAGAGCAAGGACGCAGGAGTGGACACACAAGCGAACCTAAGTGCAGCACGTCATAACTGCGACTCTGTCCCAACGCAGAAGCTTTGGGACAGCACAGAGACGACGCATGTCGCCACTCGTATTTTGAGAAACGCACAAGAGTGATACCATAGAGTCGCTATCATCGCCCGTGATCCATGCATGGATCCCCTTGCGCTGCTCAACATAATAGCGCAATGTAACAGGAAATAGGCAAGAGTTTCTGGGACACTACAAATAGCACAGAGAGGATGGCTGCCACTCCTATAGCAGACAATGCCTGTGACTGGATAGAAGAATATGCCCAGTTCGCCGATGGAAGGCGACACGTACTTTCCAAGCTGGAAGACAGACGAGCACAGACCTAACGCCGCAAACCTGGTGCATCTGGTGCCAGTTACAGCTGTTTGCCAGTTCGCTTGCCACTGCTCATGAACCCATGAGCGCAGAGCAGCACCATGAGACCGCGGCGACAGTACTAAAGACACAAAGTCCTTGAAAGCAGAAATTACACTCTTAGCTATGGCATCAGCACCCTCATTCCCAAAACAACCACTGCATCCACGGACTCAGGAAACCTTCACCATAGAACTCTGGAGGGCTACCCAAAGCTTCCAGCAGACTTCAAAAAGTAAGGGGTCACCACCTAAGGGGTCACCAACGCCGCAGGACAGAAATACAAGATGCCAATTTACTGAAGATTGTGAAGGACGGGAGCTGAAGTTGCAACACAACATCCAACGCAACCAAAACGGCAGCCATCTAGCAAGTGAAACTGGAGAAGATGCCAGAAAGAGCATGCCCAACACTGTGTTTTAGGTTAGGGATATACACTCCAACACACCAGCCTTGACCACAGGAAGAAAAGAGGTGTCACAAAAGACGCTGCATGCAGTGCTACCTGGCGCAAAAACTGCTACCAGAAGCACACTCCAGTTCCATGGATACGGAGGACAGACTGTTACAACACAGCGCAATGGACTAAGCACAAATTAAGAGTCAGTAAGCGCCAGGCCTCACGTTCCTCAACATGCGGTAGTCCGCTAAAATTACATGAACCGGGTTTTGCTGGCTGCGACCCAAGTTGCGAAGACATAGAGCAGAAAGTAGGCTGCCTGTAGTCCACACTCGTATACAGCATGCATCACACTCGGTACATTCACTATGGCACCACATAAAATAACGCACATTCCACTTCACAAAACCCGGACATGGGAGCTCTGGCTTGACATCACACAGTCAGCATTGTCAACCCAGTCAACCCAGCCTCTTGAACACACAGGATATCACGTGTTGTAATAGACCTTCAATTTCCTCAGCCTTACTCGTTAGGTCCCTGGCATTCCAGAGCCATAGGAATACTGACTTTAGAAAGGACAGAACCACTAAACCACCGTACACCAATCCACTCCAATATCCGCTCCTGCCTCCACCCCCGCACTCCCAATTGGTTGCACCATCATGCTCACACCCAGATTAACATCTTCATCCTCCATCCAGGCTAAACTATCACGCTCACCACTTACAACTACACTAACTCCTCCACTGGAGCCACTGCCATCATTAACATTTCCATTGCTGCTACACTCGTCACACGCTGCACCCCTTTCCTGTACAGATGACTTGCACTTTGTCGTGATTTCTCCACCTGAATCAGGAACTTGCACAACACCGGCACATTCACTCTGGGGTACCGGGTCACAAGTGCATTGCTGCTCTAGAGACTCATTGCTCATCCTCTCGTTTCGCTTTCCACACCGAGTGGTCCGTTTCCTCTTCGCAGGAGGCATGAAGGCGTCACGATGCAAAGAATCACTCTTAGAAGCTTGTAGCTCGAGGGTGCCAGCGGTAACTGGTACACTCGGTGCATTTGATACATATGGTGCACTCACATACACTTCTTGATTCTCAGGACCATCAGCACGCAGCACTACACAAACAAAACTATTGGTGTCCACTCGCACAGCTCCGTTGTTACTTGCAACACTGCGGCCCAAGTCTGCGGAGATGGAATGTGACAAATGAACAATTCCATTGTTAACCAAAGAAATAAGAGCTGTATCATTTGAATTTGAGTCTACAGTCAAGTCGAAGCAAAACAAGGTGTCCGCTGAACTTATAATCACCGAAGGTTATACCAATAGTCACTTACAATATTGAATTCCTAAACCGTCGAATAACGACGTACCCACATTTTCATATTAGTTTGAGTTTAAGTTACAAGTTAACGTTTCAGATTGTGTGTTACATCATCCATGAAAAGTGTCAAAGATCACAGTAAAAAGTTCGAAGAAAAATGGATCACTGCACTGGTGTATGCACTGGTGAAGCTGGCATGTTTCACTAATCCTAGAGTGATGCGAGATGGTGCGTCACCGTGTAATATATTGTAGATACTAGAGCTGCTTGCACCAGTTGTTACAGTATCACTCTTAAATGATGTTTTTCTATATGGATACGTTGCGCTCGAAATAGCCAAGGTTTTTGCGTAGCGACAAGGATTAAAGGGTATGGAGTAACTTTTCTTATGTCGAGAGCGGTTCAAAAGGTGTGATTTTGTGGAGTTCCACAGTGCTTAAATATTGATGGAATTCCTGTCTGTGGAGGACAAATCTAGACTTCAGTTCCGTATTATTCAAAATAAGGCGAGATTGGTGCTCTAAATCATGATCAACACGTCCTAAAAGTTCCACTTCAGTGCTTGAATCGGAGCTGATCAAGAGATGGCAGCACCCCAACCTGACAACAACTGAGAGGCTTTAACGTGCGGACTGTGGCTCAACAAATTGTGTATATAAACTTTATAACCATAATTATCATTCGTACCTGTGGGTAATTTATCATTTATGCTTATGTCTACCTGTGAAAACAGAGTGCAACCACCGATTTATAGGTGTTATATTAGCGCTGCCATCGACGCGTAATACAAACTGTCGTCCGAGTTCACGATTTTTGCCCTCTTATATATATATTAACGTCATGACGACCACGTGTATCCATGTACGTTCTGCATCGTCAATGGCACACTACCACGATGTATGCATGTATGCATATATACATCGTACTGCCCAATTCTACAGCAATGAGCATTCTTCTTTGTCTGGTAGCATGCCAAAAAAGCGGGCCACCATTTCCACTTGGCAAGCTGCTCGATTTTGATAAAACGGCCTAATTAGTAAGATGTATCGTTCGAAACCAAGTCAGCTGGGAGCTGTTTATGTGCGTTTTTACATGCTGTTTGACCTGCAGGAAGAAATGCGATCATTTTATACATTTCAACTTGTATTTTTTTCAAACAACTTGCTGAAAGTAAAAAATAATAGATGTGCGGCGTTTGACTTTTGCATGGTGCAGAGTAAGTCAACAACAAACCTTTTGCCCTGTGTTTGCATTGCATAAACAAAAAACATTTGACATTTTTTTCAAGAATACCAGTGTGATTTCCTTTTCAGATTCATAACATGTTTGATTGCATTCGTTTCCCCCCCCCTCCCCCCCCCCCGAGGAATTTATTGGCAAAAAAATTATTTTTTACCCAAACAAAAAATGGGATGTATAGCAAAAAAAGTTCGTAGACTGCTTAAGTTGCAGTAAATAAAACAATTTGGGCAATAAAGGTTTATTTTCAGTCCATCAAACTTCTATGTAGCAAATTTATTTACTTATAAAATAGGATTCACTTGAATGCAAACTGAGAAAAGTCCGTTTTGCTCAAAGTATACAGAACTGATCGCAAAACGGTCTGATCGCGTGTATATCTAGGCCTATTTTCTAATTATTATACTATTATGGATATAAAATTAATGATATTTTCTGACAAGAAAAAATGCTGCTCTGAACACTTTATGTATGTATTATTTTCTATTTGTTTGTACTACGAGCATTAGTTATTATTGGACTACATTTATTTATAATAGGAATAACTGCCACAATGGGTCGAATTTTTTAATTTAAGAGTCGAGTAATTTAAGTCGACTAATTTAAGAATAGAGTAATTAGTTCTGTTACGATATTCCTATATCCTTATAACACATACACATCTACATATATAAAACGGAGCAGGCGGCCAAGTCACCGGCCACGCAATTCCGTCGTACAATCAAGTACCTCACCCTGCAGTGCCATCTGTTGACGGAATTCTACTTCAAATTCGGGTTGGGACACTTTTCCGACGTCTTCGAACAGATGGCGCCACTTACCAAACCTGCCGTGTCGCCATCTATTGACGGCCTTGGACTACAAGTTCGGGTCATAACACTTTTTCCAAAGTCTTCGAAGAGATGTGCCACTTACTAGACCTGCCGCACCGTTTTTGGGTTCGTTTTTTGTTTTTTTGGGTTCGTTTGTTGTGGTACGAAGCGGCGGTATACCTTTTGTGGTTCACCGGTTTTTTTATTTTGTGTTCACTTTGCGTTACTATGCTCCTATACGGCATCCTACCACTTGCCACGTCCCTGTCTCACCATCTAGTCAGTGCAGTAGTGTGTCATAATGGGGTGTGTTAGGCAATTCTGTCATTGTTATGTTGTAAACCTGCTTTGTGATGTTGTTTTGTAGACTTTCTTTGTAGTGTGAGTTGGTGGTGTTGGTCATGGTGTACTTTACTTAGGGCGGGCATATGGCCTAGGGCCGATGGCCCAATAAATACACGTTATACCGTTATACCGGCCAACAAAGTTTTAGTCGCGTGGACTGTGCCATTGTCGGCGTTTGAGCTAAAAAAAAAAAAAAACAGGCGCATAGCATTTGGCTGAGGCCTCGATTAAATCATGGAAATGGAAAAAAAAAAAAAAAACAACCCGTGTGTACTAAACCAGACAACTTTAAACCAAACGGCGATTGGTTCTTAAAATTGGCAGCCCGATACGATGGAAAGGCGCATTTATTTCCAAAATGTTCACTTCCAGAAAGGAGTTGAATTGTTCTTAAGTGGGCGGCAACAATGTCGTTATGCACGGTACCGAAGTGAATTGTTTCAAAGGAATAACTTAAACATGGGATTACTTGCTTACTGAATGCTGGATTTCTCAGTGATAGGGTTTTTTTTTTAGCCTTCCGGCAAACACACGCCAGTGACTTTTCCGGGGCTGCACCAAAGGGAGAATGTCATGGGGCGACGTTTTCAGGGAGGGGGAGGCGGGCAAGCGTGTATGGGAGGACACATATGCGAATCCGGGAGGGGGCAGGAGTGTGGGGATTGGGGGTTAAAGTAATTGTGGGGGAGAGGTCATATGTGGTAGCCATTCACATGTTCGCTCTTCGGTTTGATAAATTTAAAACCAAAGACCAAACACCTGAGGTGCCAGAGGGAGGCGGAGAGATATTCAGAACCCACACTATGGGAGTCAGGAACGGGATGCAATGGGGTGCTGCAGGCGAAGGGGGAGCAGGGATGTGCGGGTGGTGGGTGGGGGGGGGGGGGTGCGCAGCATGCGCACGGGCACAACTAGTCTACATAATAAGCTACATAATAAGGTCGTTGAACTAAGTATAAGTAAACAACCGCTTTGATCGCTTTTCATGCTTCGTGCACGTGTAATGTCTTTGCGACGATGCCTAACAATTTCGTCTAAACCGTTGATTGTTGATGGGTAAAATGACAGAATTCGTGTTTCAGCTAAAGGCATATAGTGTCGAATCAAACTAAGCCACGTTGTTAATTTCGAGGCCTACTCCAAATTGGCACCTAAACACGATGGAATGGCTTACTTATTTCGTAAATGCAGGCTTTTAGAGTTGAGCTGAATTGTTTCAAATTGCACACCAACAATCACTGCGGAACACGAGGTTTATCATTACTATCTTGCAGAGTGGCCGGCCACAATAAGACCTTTCCAAGTGAAAACAAAACAATGAGGCATTGTTGGGCCAAGCGATTTGCTTTCTGCCTCTCCCAGAAAACAACAATGTCGAAGCAGCCAGGCTAAAGATTTCAACACCACCCGTCTGTACAACGGACTTCAACAAGCAACACAACATTATTAGCCAGCGCAATTTTTTTCAGACAACGATGCTGGAAAATGCATCCACGTCCCAAATTTTAAAGCGGTCCATCCACTGACTTGCATCACGGGATGCGCTGATTGAGTGAGCGAAGCGAACGAAAATCAGCGTTTGTTAGCCAGTGTGCGCAAACACTGGATTGAAGAAACTTAATTCGATGAAGTCGTTGGTCAGTGTGGACAAAATTGGGATGAAGAAACTTAATTTGGTGAAACATGGACGTACGCATGAGCAACCAAAACATGCCTGTGTTGCAAACGGTAGATCCAAGACCAGCCGTGCGTAGCACGCGCTTTCTCTAGTATAGCTATAACAATGCCTGATATCTACATAATAATCCTGGAGGCCGGCTAAAAGGAAGGCTAAAGGCAAAGCTAAAAAGAAAACCGGGGGGGGGGGGGACAACAATCACTTTAATCGCTTCTCATTGTTTTCGTGCATGTGTAAATGTCTTATTTATTTATTTATTGAACTTACTGGAGTCGACAAGCCGTGCGCTATGCACTCCACCTCTAAACTTAAACTAAACTTAGCCTATACAGAGAAACACAAAGCCAAACAACCGGTCCCGCCCACAAACCATATACTGATAACACACCCTATGCCAAGAAACGCCCGGTCGCTGCACAAAAACTCAGGACTGTCCTGAAATTGGCCCGCATACCCCCAGTTGCAAGGGGGACCCTCAGAACCTCACCCAGCCACCACCCCTCTGCAGTGCAACTCGCCGGTACTGTGCCCACTGCTTGCAGTCCAGCAGGAAGTGCGACACAGACTCCTCAGCCTCTCCACAGTCACACAACGGCAATGGTCTCTATCTTAGACTGCACATATGCCCATTGAGGAGAGCGTGCCCCGTCCTCAGACGTGACAGAAGCACTGCATCGCGCCTAGAGAGTAACCCGAGAGCCACAGGGACAGTAACAAACGGGTGAATGGCATGAAGGTGCCTGCCCTTGTCACTGCCATCCCACTCAGCCTGCCACTACACAGAGGACAGGGACTGCAGCACCGGCAGCAGGTCCCTGTGAGACATAGCAAACTGCACAGGGCCACCCTCCATGCTCCTTGTGAGGGCATCAGCTGTCTCATTGCCGTGGACCCGATGTGACCACGGACCCACCGGATCCTGACAGCGCACCCTTCACACTAAGCCCGGAACAGCTTTGCACCAATTTCCATAGCTAATGTGTGGTGCACATCCAGCGACCGGAAGGACCGCTGCAGGAACTGAATACCTAACGCGGAATCTGAGAAAACACTAAGACGGGGATTATTCAGGTCCAAACCCACTTCTAGCACCACAGAGAGTGCCACCAGTTCCCCAACGAAGCTCGAGGGTACAGACTGGAGCTGACGTGAGTAGCAGAGCTTGAAGTCCTGCACAAACACGCCGATGCTACCAGACCAGGTTTTCCGGCAGACGGAAGCATCACAGAAGATGCAACCTCCCCCTCAATGTCTGTACCCTCCAAACTACATACTTCCGCCAGTTCACCACACCAAGCCCAAAGACGCACCAGGCGCACCAGAACTGACAGGCGGAAGCGCTTTAGAACCTCTCCGCCGAGCAACATAGCACCCAAGCCGAGGGAGCTTAGATGCTTCCTTGCAAGAGGGCTCAACAAGCTATAATCTATAGGTGTGTGCCACCCCTCGCCACCACACGGAGGCACAGAGATGCCAGAAGCTCTCTCACTCTAATACGCACTGGCTGCTCTCCGGCCTCGACCAGCAAAGCCAGGTCCGAAGAGAAGGCAAGCAGCCGGTCACAGTCCGGAGGCAAGTATTCACAGCCACCTGCATCTGATCCGTAGCACTCTTCGACGTGGCTAGGAACGGCAGGTGGAAATCAGCAGCAGACCTCACATAAACTCTGTAAAAGGTAGACAAGACCGCCCTCCTAGCAAGCAGCCGACTGAAGGAGAGTGTCCGAAGTGTCCTATGCCGCAAGTCCAGCTTCTCCCAGACAGCGATGGCCTCCTCCACCCACGACAATTGACAGTCCAGACGAACACCCAGGTACCGGACAGACTGGGACGAAGTCACACATACCGACCCCACCCTCATCGTCACCGGTACATGAGGGGCCCTAGAGAAAACCACGACCTCAGTCTTGTTCTGCGAGCGACAGCGACAGCCCTCTGTCGGCCAAGAGGGCCTGACCTCTGGCCATAATGGCCTCCAACGCCGCCAGGAGGGAGGATAGATCCCTCCTAACTACCCAAACCGCGACGTCATCGGCATAGGCCACCACATTGGAGCTGAGGGCAAGCTCCATCAAGACCTCATTAATTGCCAATGCGAAAAGCAGAGGACTCAGGCAGCTGCCTTGCAGCAGGCCACGGCCCGTTTCCCTGATGATCGACCAGTGACCATCCACTCTGGTGGCGTACCTGCTATTACGCAGGAGACCAAGGACAGCACGCTCAAGCTTCCCACTGGTCCCCATGCGCCTAAGAGATGCCTCGACCCAGTCCAGATCAACCGTATCATATGCGGCTTTGATGTCTAAGAACACCGCCACGACGACATTCGCGCTCACCAAGGCCTTCCGGATGCTGGACTCCAGGAGCAAGACGGCATCCTGAGCGCCCCTGTGTTTGCGTAAACCGTACTGCCTGTCGAAGAGCCAATTGCCCCCCTCCAAGTGTGGTTCCAACCGTCTAGCCAACATGCGCTCGTAAACTTTATGAACGCATGACAGCAGGGTAATAGGCCGGTAACTAACAACAGAGGACCGGAACTTCCCTCTCCCCAGCACAGGCGTTAAAATCAAAAACAGCCAGGCACTCGGCACCGGCGCCCCGTCATATTGTGACTGCAGGAACGCCAGCAGATCCTGGCAGGCCTCTGGACCCATGTTCACCAGTTGCCGACACCCTGTCAATCCCCGGGGCACCCCCGATCTTGCAGGATGCAAGGGCCGCAGCCAACTCCGAGCCCAATAAAGGGCAATCAAGGGGAGGAACACCCACATCACCCGCCCTAGAAGCCGGCAGAAGCTCAGGACGGGGGCCCAAAGGAGACCCGTAGACCACTGAAAAATAACGATTGAATTCCTCAGCCATCCGAGTCCCCCGCAGGACCACACCATCAGAGTCGAAAACCCAGGAGACCATGACTTTTTTATCCAGAGGACGCAGCAACCCCCCACGCCTTGGCTGGGTGGCTACTATGGAAGATACTCTCACACAGCACCCTACCGTACTGCAACTTCTCCCTGCGGAGAATAAACCGGGACTCATAGGAAACACCGCAGAAGAAGAACCAGGAGAAGTCTGATGGCCTTCTTCTGTAGTAACGTTGCCACGCTGCACGTCTATCCCGCACAGCAACCGTACTGCAACCCCTCCCTGCGGAGAATAAACCGGGACTCATCGGAAACACCGCAGAAGAAGAACCAGGTGAAGTCCGATGGCCTTCTGTAGTAACGTTGCCACGCTGCAAGTCTTTCCCGTACAGCAACCGTGCAAGCCCGCGTCCACCAACCCGGACGGGTTCGACCTTGGGGCCTAACACCCGCTTTGCCACCAGTGCTTTGTTTTCTCCACTCCATTTGGCCATCCACGGGGCAAAGTCCACCAGAAGTGACCCAAGGTCCACTGGACAGTTCCTAGAGCAGGAAGCCCTATCCTGCCAAAAGCTAAGATCTCCCCTCCCCCTTCCCTGAGTCAGAGCCGCAGGGAAGTGGTCACTGCCCCGTAGGTCGTCGGAGACCTCAAAAGAACTCAGTCGAGATACCAGCTGTGCACATAAACAAGTCGATAACAGACTCCTGGAAGACATTCCCGTATCTCCTCATGAATGTTGGCTACCCGTTTTGAATTACCTCGAGGCCCAGCTCATCCAGGGACGAGTCAAACACCCTACCTCTCGTGTCGCACCTCCGACTGCCCCAAGTCCAGTGGTGTACATTGAAATCACCCCCAATGACCAACGGCCACAGGAGCGATTTCACCCATGCCACCCAGTCTGCTCTGCGCACGCGCCCCATTACATGAACAGCAGCACACGTTAGCCACCCCTCATTCTTCCAGACTCGCACAACACACAAGTTGATTTCCGATCAACCCTGGGTCTCAACCGAGACACATGGCAAGGAAGCGCCAATACCTGAACATGTGAGCTTGGCCCTCCCGACAATGTACTATACCCAACACAGGAAAGTAGAACACCAGGGGAAGACGCACCTCCAACAAGCCTAAAACACTCGTCCTGTAACACAAATCCTCCACCTCGTGCAACTTATTGTGCACCCCCCTGGTGTTCCACGTACATAAGACAATTTAGCTTACGAACTATGCCTCTACGTATCATTACACAAGACCACACAGACACAAAAAGCCCCAATCATGTCACTACTACGTCTCCACCATCAGCTCTGCCACCACCACCACCGCTGCTATCGGCTCTGCCTTGACTTGTGCCACTGTCCACACTCACACTCTCACAAGAATCCTGGGAAAACTCAACTGACAAGCCATCGACACTGACGCTCTCAATATAAGCTGGAACCGACACGCTGTGATCACCACCCTCGCTCATCGGCACTGGCACTGACACATATCTCCCCGAACGAGGTCAGACTCAACACCACTAACAACTTTCAGTTTTACAGAAGGGGGTGAGGACGCCGGGCGGGGGCGCTTCTTGCTGCACTTGCGCTTCTGCTGGGACCATTCGCCATCCACTGGCTCCGGGATTGGGGGAGGAGGAAGAGCATCTCTTCCTGCCTCTACCACCTCAACACCTCTACCAGACACCACAACATCTTCACTCCGACCTCCACACTACGTAGCACCCTCTGCAGCCGCTGCTGACCCACCTCTTGACGTGCACGCACGGGGAGCTGCTCGGGAATGCGGCGTTGCACAACAAACAATACACATATTGGGGCAGACTTTGCAAACGTGACCCCGATTCCACAACGAAGGCAATGCGAGGCCCTATCAGCTACCACCAACAGACATGGTACACCATTGGCACCAACTACATCCGGCACATCGTCCAGACGAATGGAACTCTGCAGCTTGAGCACCACTGCACGAACACCCGAGAGGCAGTGTGACTCATACCCGGTGGTGACCGACCCATAGTCAGCCAGGCCCCGCTCTATGTCAGTAACTGTGGTCTCCAAAGGAAGCCAGTGTAGCCGGATCTGGAGGAGACACTCATGCAGGTCAAACACTGTCGCTGCGTAGCCATTAAGTGACAAGGACTTCGCTGCCACCATCCTCTGCTTGGCTGCATAGTCCACAAAACTGACTTGAAAGACGTTGTTTGCCCTCAACCAGCAGATGCCGCTGACCTGCCGGACAGGAACCAACTTCACTAAGGCGTCTCAGACGTGGGCAGTGACGAATGGTATACCCGCTTGATCGGCAATGATCACCACCGACAGCCGCATGTCAAAATTCCGAGAGGCCACCCTGATATAGTTTCTTAATCCATGTTAGGTTCCTATCACCGAGCTCCTCTTCTAACTCGAAATCACCACGATTGTCACCAACCTGTTGAACAACACTGACTCCTTCACTGACCTTACTGTGGTCGGCTCCATTGTTGGCCGCCTGATTGTTGTCCGTATTGCCTCCAGCTGAAATACCGAAAAGATTGAGATCCAGCTCATCAATTCCGTGGCCCTCTGCTACTTCCAACACCATTGCATACACTGCATCCGAAACTTGACCAGTTTCAATGTCCCGTTGTTACAACACCCTTTTTTTCTCAGCTCTAAAAGCACCTTCTTTACCGACCGCATTTCCGTCGCAGCCATTTTTTTGTTTTTGTGCCATGTCTTTGCTACGGTGCCTAACAATTCCTGGTGCACGTGCTAAGGATTGAAAACTATCGTCCAAACCGTTGATTGTTGATGGGTAAAATGAAAGAATCCATGTTTCAGCTAAATGCATATAGTTTTAAATCAAACTAAGCTACGTTGTTAACCTCGAAATTGGCAGCTGGAAACGATGCAATGGACGACAACAATCACTGCTGAGCACGAGGCTAATCATTGCTATCTTGCAAAGTAGTCGTTTACAATCAAAGCTCTGTGAGTGAAAACAAAACAATAATGAGCCATTGTTAGGCCGCCTTAGGCCGCTGATTTACTTCTTTCCGCTCCCAGAAATGCCAAAGCAGCCGTGCTAAAGGTTTCAACTTTTGTTCTACAAAAGCTTATTTATTGACTTCCCACAGAAAAATTGTTTCATGCAAACATGATGGTTCAGCGCTCACATTCTTTAAACGGTGCATCCTGTGATTTCAGCCACTGGATGCGCAGATCACCGTTTGTCAGCCAGTGTGCGCAAAAATTGGATTGAAGAAATTTTAATCCGTGAAAGTGTTTCTTAGCCAGTGTGTGAGAAAATGGGAGTGGGAGTGGGGAGTTGAGAGTGGGAGTGGGGAGTTGGGAGTGCGAGTGGGGAGTAGGGAGTGGGATGAGGGGGTTGGGAGGGGGGAGGGGGAGGGGGGCCGGTCAGGGGGGGGGGAGTGGGCCTGTGAACTTAATTCATGACCGGCTTCCACGGGCTTCCTCTATTTATAATATCAATACAAACAAAAACGTCAAATGTGCCGTAAAAAAGGGGGATATATGATTGAATTTTAACTTGTTAAAATGAACACGGATAAAAATTGATGATTTTTAATTGAAAAAATAAAATGTACAATTTAGAAAATTCCATCTGTTTAGGTGCTGTTGTGCTTTACGTTTTGAATATATGATTGGTAAAGCACAACAGGACCTAAACAGATGGAATTTTCTCAATTGTGCATTTTATTATTTCAATTAAAAAGCATCAATTTTTATCCGTGTTCATTTTAACAAGTGAAAATTCAATCATATTTTTTTTACGGCACACTTGACGTTTTTGTTTGTAATCCGTTTACCTTTTTTACGACTATGGCATGCAGTGCATGCAGTCGATTGTTGCTGGCCACTTTGAAACAATTCAACTCATCTCTGAAAGCCTGCATCTGCGAAATAAATATGCAATTCTATCGTTTTTAGCTGCCAATTTCGAGGCCGCCTCGTAATTCACAACGCAGCTTAGTTTGGTTTAAAAATATAAGCGTTTAGCTGAAACACTGATTCTTTCACAATCATTTATTAAGAGCTCTGGCCCGCAGCCGCACGCTCTCTACCCTTACAAACT